>JMFS01060059.1:0-14930 GCA_000699545.1 Podiceps cristatus | reverse complement strand
CAAAACATTCTATGATTCTATGAAATTATAAACGTCATCTAATTTAACTTCACGGGCAGGAATGTCTTGGGTGCTAGAATTAGTGTCAAATCTAGACAGCTCCAGACTTCACAGGCACCTCCAAAGAGAGGCAAAATACCAAATCAGTGCAGCTTGGAGACAGCTGGCAACAAACACTGAGCTGCTGTGTTATCTTTGTATGCACAACTTCACCAGAAGTAAAATTAGAGTATCGGCAGAGTGTAGTAAATATCCTGACCTTGGCATAAGAAGAACACTTCAAGGAAAACTGTCTGGAGGTCTGTTCACAGCTAGTGATAGCAGAACCACAAATCAGTCATGCTGGGATTCAGCTCATTTAACTTTCAGTGCCTGCAATGGAGATGCTGCAGCCCTAGGAGAAAAGAGTGTGACACCTCCTCTGAAGGAGGCGACTCTAATCAGGGCTTGGGTCCAACTGTTATTTGAAATTATTTTTACAAAACAGCAGAGATGTAATAGGCAGGGCACTAAACCACATATAAGAACTCAGGAAGCCAAGAATGATTTCTGCTCTTTATAAGGCAAAAGATGAAAAATATTACTTTTATTTTCAGAGTATTTCCTAAGGACAAAACTCCAATGCATTTCCTTTGTGTCTGAGAAAGTTTTAGTTTCTTTTAGTAAGGTAAGACTTTCAGAACTGTGCTAATGACCATCTCAGGGCAATAAGAGCTAGGAAGAGGGTTCAAAAGTAACAAACTCGTAGATGTCACCTAGTCATTGAGCCACATTCACTGAAACCATAGATTACTTCTTCCCTCAACCAGTAAAGCTAACAATAAACCTGCAAATAAGATGTCCAGACTATTCAGTGTAAATATCTGCAGATACTGGGAGACTGGTAATGTTTCTAATACCTCTTTTTTATTATTTTATTATATTTTAGTTTATTCTCTAGAGGTGCTTGAGGTCTTGGAGAAAAAACCTTATAGCTGTCTCCTCACACATTTAATAAAATTATGTTACCTCATAAACATGTTTTTTCTCCCTATCCCTTTGCAATTCCTACCAGTCATTACTCTTTCTCCTTTCCATCAACAGAAAAAGGACATTTTAGGTAGTGTAATAATAAATTAAGCCATTTGGATGGTAGCAGGTCAGTGGTCAAGCCCATGTTGGAGCCCTATTCAGTTTATCAGTGTTGATGCAGCTCCAACACTATCATCACAGTTCATCTGGAGAAGCAAGCAATTCAAGATAGCAATTTATCATATGCATATTAACTTGCTCAGCCATCGTCTTGTAGTTACTTACCTTTTTCCTAGAGTAGCCTTTTTTTTACTAAGATGGCTAACTTAGATGTTAGCAGATGAAAGATGTGCAGATGAAAGATGAGCAGATGAAAAGCTGCCTTTCCAGCTGCCCAATTTGAGTACAATTGTCAGGGGTACGAGGCAAGCAAACACAGTGGGAGCTAAATTATAGATAATTAATTGCAAATAGTCTTAAATTAAGAACTTAATACATAAAAGGCATTCTTGAAAATAATTTTCAGTGAGCTTCAGTTCTCCTAGTTATCACAGGATATGTTAGTTTTCTTTCTAAGTACGCTGTAGCACGTCACTTGCAATTAAGGCCAGTCAGCAGTAAGGCTGTGATTAGCCCTCTGGACATTCTTTATTGGACATTGTCTTTTTCATTTCTGCATGGTCTTTTGTTCATTCATTCTCCAGACTGGAAGACGCTGTGATGAGTCGAACCTTCTGTCTGGAAAAATAGATGAATGCACATTATGTTAGAAACTTTCGATAAGGCTTCTCTTACATATGTTATCCCTGCGCATCAGCTAGGACGGGCACTAAGATCAGGAAACTGTCTTCATGGCTAAATTGTTTTATCTTGACTTGGCATATGAGTTAGGAGATGAAAAAAATTTCAAATAAATTTCATAAGGCTAACAGTGATCAAATTCAGGCTCAAAGTATATCTTAGTTTAAGAATTTTCATGCCCAGATTAAGAGTAAAATTTTAGATAAGTGTGGGGATGTCTGTCAATCCCACAAAGAAACATGTAAGGGGAAGCTGCTAACAGTCTGTGCTAGTAGACAAGCAGTGCCAATAAGTGCACAGTAGATAATGTCAAATAACAGAATAGCAATCAATATACAAAGGAAAAGGATAGGCAATATGATGGGGATTTTTTTTTACAATAGGTTGAATACATAGGAACAATATGGAAAAATCCAAGAGCAAATACCTGACTTTCACTATGACACGTGGAGTAGCCAGGGCAAATGTGATTCTAACGCATGCCTGATATGGATGCCATTTATTATCATTGTTTTGAGAGAAGGTACTTTCACTACAAAGCGTTCTGCGGGTTGTTCAGTGTATAGATGGATTCAACTTTCATTTCATAAATTGGCTAATTATGATGAGACGTGTTTGGTGACCCTAACAAAGCTACCCATTTCTTTAGTCTGCCTTTCAGGCAAGCAGCTCAGAGTGCAGCAGGAGTGTAGTTACAGATAATGGAAACAGACTGGAGTAACTAGGCAGAAGCATGGTTAAACAGCTTTTAAATGAGATTGGAAGAGTGGGAGGGAGATGTGATAGAGGTTATCTCAGAGAGAGTGCGTAGCAGAGTGGGGGCAGGAATGAGTCGCTCTTGCAAGTTGAGATAAAGAGTTGGAAAGATGTTTCTCCCTCACTGATTGCCTGGAGATTAACTTTGAAAGTGACAGTGTTACTTGCTTTCAGAACAGCATCAATAATTATTCTTTCACTTTCCTCTCACTTCCTGCCTTTCCACCTGACATGAAGCTATGTGCTTTTCACCTTCATAAATAAACAAAATCCATCATTCTTGTTCAATAGCCTAACTCAAGGTCTTCATGAACACAAGAACCAGCAGACCCTCTCACCAGCCAAGAAACAGTCATTATGGGTGTAATCAGTTTTTCTTTGCCCTGTTAATTAGAAAGTCCAGTGAAAAACTTTCAAAAAGTTAAAGTCTGGGTCAGCAGGGGAAGAGAGAGACTTTGGCTCCTCAGCTTTCTGAGGGTGTCTTGTCAAGATGCAGAACCTCCTCTTCCTAGTCTTTCAGTGGGATTGATCTCCCACTTAGGGCAATCTCCCTGTGGAGGTTCCTGTCACTTACTGTAACTTATAGAGGGAATTATACACTCACTCCTTGGAGATATTTGAAACCTGACAGAGCAAGTAGGTGACCATGCTTGAGCAGGGAGTTGGACTAGTTGGTGTCCAGACGTCCTTTCCCACCTCAGTCTTTCTATGATTCTGTGTATCTCAAAAAAAAAGCCATGTTGGGCCAGATGGCTGTTTCTTATGTGACTGAAGCTAGATGAAATGAGTCCAAGCCTTTGAGGTTAGGCTGGATCCTGAACAAGAATATGCCCTCTAAAGAAAAGTCCTAAATCAGCTATTAACACTGAGCTGGTCACTCACCACCAGAATCTGAGCTGCGCTTCAGCCTGTTGACATTGCAGAGGAGAAACAGGCTAGGAGAACAGCTGCAAATAGTTGTTGTTTTTCTAATGTCATCTTACTTTTTTCCCAATTTCTAAGACTGCTAAAAGGAAGAACTGGGATCCCACTGCCTGTCTGGGCAGAGAGCTGGTATGCGTAATGAGAACCAGAAACACGTGGGCACATCTGGCCTGAAGGCAGTGCTGTAGGCAGCCATGGTCAATGACATCAAGTATCCCAACACCTTCCCAACTTGTCAGGGCTGTCTTTAAAAACAGGTGACATAGTGCCTGTTTAGAAAGAAGAGCAGGAAATATGCATTATTTTTGGCTATAATCAGTTCACACTAAAGTGTGGTTCAACACATTTTTTCAGAGGCTTAGAAGTGGCAAGGTTCTACCCTGAATATTGATGACAGTGTGCGGCAGGGCATTGAGGGCAGCAGCGCACAGCTTGCACTGAGACAATCACACAGCACCGTCCTGCAACACAATGCCATGAAAATGTAGATCCCTGAGGGCTTCCAGGCAGCGACCAGGGGCAGCACTGACTGCACCACAGGATCCTAACCTGGAAACATAAAACCACTGAGGTCCTTCTTGGACCTTCCTTCAGGAAATGCTGAAAGTCTATAGGGTAGAGCAACAAAACATACTCTGACCTCCTACAGAAAAGAAAGTCAAGGAGAGTGGGAAGGGAAAGAAAACAATAGTGGTTAGACATCTTACTGATATTACTGTTTCATGAAGGGATGAGGGAACTTCTGGAACAATACTGCTGAAGTTTGGGCTTGTCAACAGAAAACACAATTTAGTAAGTAATTCTTATAAAACCAAGCCACGAGAGCAGTTGCTGTTGCAGTTTCCACTATTATTAAATCTCATGAGACTTTTAGCTGCAATTTTACTTGAAAGCTGAATTGGAGGTGGAAATTTTCTCAATCCTTTTCTTTCATTCAAAATTAGATGTCATTTGGGGTTTGCACCAAATGTTAGGTAATTCGCTGATGCAATGCTTGCTGCACTCCTGTTTTCAGATGGTCACAGAGTTTGGCAGTACTTCTAGGAACTTTAATACCTGATATAAGAGAAAGAAACTCATGTGGAATACATCTTAGTTGTTTATTTTAAGCTTTTTTAACCTTACGCTGCTTTTTTAACCTTACACTGCAGACCCCATGAATGACTGCTATGGCATCTTGTAGGGCACAAAATGTGTAAGAACTGACATTTGATCCAGAAGCTGCATACATTCATGCTTGACTTTGAGCATTTGGTCAGTAACCTTGAGAGAACTTGGACAGTAACCATGAAAGAACACTCCCATATTTAGTCCATGAGCGGGACCTCGTAAGAAAAGGTAGTATCTGAATATCTGAAAGCACAGACAAATGTATTAGCATGGCATATGCCAAACTTACAGTTGTACTGCTAAATAATGTGCAGATCTAGTCCCATACTATACATATTACATAGTAATGGATGATTGTAAATGCTAGAAGAAAAATGTCACTGTGTTGCTTTCAGGGTAATAGCTAGGGAGCAAGGCTGATTTCCTTGAAATGTGGAGTCAGAGTTCTTTGATGAAAGGATTGAAGAGTACATTTTTATCTCCAGTACAGAGAAGCTGAAAGTTTACTCTTCATTTCCTGTGTACCCTTTTTTCTCCAAAGTAATAACAACAAAAAATGCTTTTCCATCTGCAGAATTTGAAGGGTAAGAAGACACTCTGGTAGCTTAAATATCCCTACAGGTTTCTCATTTCTCCTAACACTATCCTCTAGGGTAAAACAAAGCTGTTTCCAGAAAGGTAGCTATTTCTCCTTTCTGTTTCAAAGCCAGCATTTCTACTAAAGCCTGAACCTGTACAAGGATGAAATATTCCCATAAAATTATTTCCAAAGGTGGTATAAATTTTGATACAGCATTCACAGCTTCAGCACAGAGAAGCTAGCACAGAAATGTTCAGAGTCTGAATGAAAATCTTGGGGAAAAGCTGAAGCTCAAAGATGCAAGCTTCCAGTTTGAAAAGCCTAAAGAGTAAATAAATAATCCTACATTTTATTCACCTTCTGGCTACACTCATTTTAAACTCTCATCTGTTACCTTTAAAGACTAAGGCTTGTTTTTTACGAGAGAAGAGAAGAGAAGAGAAGACGAGAGAAGAGAAGAGAAGAGAAGAGAAGAGAAGAGAAGAGAAGAGAAGAGAAGAGAAGAGAAGAGAAGAGAAGAGAAAAGCTGAAACTGTCACATAGCATGAGGATACCAGCAGTTGCTACTCACATGGAAACGTAATCAGTTTTGAAACCAAAATAAACCAAAAAAACTTCACAGGTCATTTTATAGCTAGTTTTCAGATAAGAACTCGGGGCTGAAGGCGTTGTCATCTTCTTGGACAGTGTTTATAAGGCTTGACATAAATACAGTTCATGTATTCAGGCAGTCCTCAAGTGTTGCCAGCTTTGAGAAATCATGCCATTTTTGGTGTCCTGTCAGACCTTGTCTGTAAAGCCTCCACAAGATCCAAAATGTACTTGTTTTTCTGTGCCATCAAGAAACTTTGGTTACTTCTCCCATGTTTATGTATGCTCGGCATGCTGAATCAAGGCTACCCAGGAGGCAGGCACAGCTCTGGCTCCGACCTCTGCTTGCCACAGGCTTCTGTGTATAGGGGCAGGGAAGAGGTAATAACCAGTACTTGCCACCGGAGAGGAGGAGGGAGCAAAATTAGCCAAGCACTTTAGGGAAACTCTGCTTTTTATTTGCTCCTCTTACCCTAAGATCAGCACATTAGTCTGCTCCCAACTACAGAGAAAATATGATGGAGCTGTTGCCCTAGACTGGATTTTAGTTTCCATTAATGAAGTCTTCTGTGGGCTAAACATTACACATGATAATGTAGCTGAAAGCCAGCATTATGTTGACCTGCATGGTGTGGATGGCCAAAAGTTTGAAAAGACAAAAAACATACAAAAGGAAAGTAGATCATATACATAGACACATATCAAATTTATGGGGACCAGTCTGATGATTAAGGAGCTCACAAATATGAGCTCTTCCCATGTTTTGTTGGAGAAAAAGATTGAGCTCAGTTCTTCCCAACACCAGCCTGAAGAGCTGGAATGTCACAGAGAGGTGCCTGTGTGCCATGTTTTGTAAAGTGGATTAGCAAAGGACATGCCCTCCTCTTTCCCAGAGCATCTTGGAAGAAAATCTATTTCCCGGAGCACTCCCTTGGGCATTCATTATCCCAGTTCAAGAATTTATTATGAAAATGTGACTGAGATCTAAGGAAGACTCTGGATTTTGCTCATTCAAAGAAGACTTTGCAAGTCTGGGATGGCTTCAAATATGACAACACGTACTGACCAGCCAGGATGAGCAATACATGAACCCCTACATACATTTATTCATGCCAACACCCTCAAGTCTCTACAGAGTTCTCCTTATTTAGCCTTGTGGAAACTAGATAACATGACAGTCTGGGGGTGAAGTTGTAGAAGTTCCTTTATTCTCATGATATTTCAGCTGCTGATTTAGGCAAAGTAAGATTTTTGACAGGAAAGAGTTTTGTCTAAATTTCTCCTTAAAAGCTTACAGAAACTTATGCCAGGGGAAGAAAGTATGTAAAGCATAGCTACACTCTGTAGTGTTTATACCAGAGCATAAGCATATGTAAAAGGGGTCATTATTGACAATAAGAAATCCCACTAAAGGCCCTCAAGGAAGTGGCGCTCTGTGTCTCCACAGAGTGGACCATGGACATACAGTGCCATCCCCGCTCGTACTACTGAAACTCAACACATCTTAAAGGCAGGTTGTGCAGAGTACCAAAGCGTTGAGGGCTCTCAACACCTTACTCATGAAAGGTGCTCATCAATGATGGGTCTTTAGAAGGAATTTTCCCCATCTTCCATGGCAAAGAACTGAAGTGGCTTTGCTGCACAAAGTGAGAGTACCTGGAGAAAAGTGAGACAGGGCTGTGTGAAGGTTTTCCTCTACTCCTACTGCTGGTGTGACAGCTTGCGAGAGTTGTGAGAAACCCATTCACATCTGGGCATCACTTCTGTGTCTTAGCAAAAAGAATCCTCTCCTGGCTTTTGATGTCCCTCACTCAGCACACTGGTTGGTAGTGGCAATAAGCCATAATTCAGTCATTAGAGACTCAGCTATTTACAGTGACCGAGGTAGAATAACCAAATCGCGAGACTAGATGTTTCCCCCTGGAAAAGGATAACAAAACTGACAGGAAGGAAGAAGGAGATAATTATGTCCTGCATTCTCTAACTCTGGGTGCTGTGGTTCTTAGACATGGCTTATCAAAGCACAAACAGGTGCAAAATACAACCATATTTTCATCTAGGGAGAGCAATGGCAGAATAACTCCATGGCTGGGCAGATAACTGGAAAGTTAGGAGACATCAACTCAGTTTTATGCTTACAGAATGTTTTATACTTACAGAATGTATTCTGAGGAGAAATAAAGGATTAAAAATTATAAAACTTCCTTAAGCTTAAATTTTTTTTTTTGGGGGGGTGGGTTGTTTTGGTTTGTTTTTTCCACATAGTTTGTATACACAATGCAACTAGATCCTGGATTTTTCAAGCTTCCTGCTGCAGCTATCCTGAACAGAAACTCGTTATCAACAAGTAGGCAGAGTAAAAATGACAGATTTGGGAGTAGAAACTGAAATGTCTTTTCATATATATCTATATGTGTGTGTCTTCATATATTGCTAAACTGTGTAATGCTTCAATATACAGAGCAATAATGGGCTGACATTCCTGTTCAGTAGTTTTCATGGAGTTTTGGAAGTATTTAAAGAACTCCAAAGAAACCAGTGCATCTCTTTACCTCCCCCGTGCAACAGAAAATAAGAGGGAATAAATAGGGATAAAACTACTTATATCATGCTGGTGAGAGATAACAAACATTTCCTGATCCTGTGTGGAGAACCAAGGAAACCTTCCTTTGACTCAGAACTGACTTCCTAATGAGAAAAATTTCCAGAAAGAAAAAAGTATCTTCAAAGGGTTGCACAAGGCAAGATCCCTTAATGGGGCCATGGTTGCCCCTCTGGAGAGCAGCATTTCTGCTGTGAGTTATTAGACAAGATGTTTACAGAATTTGCCTGCCAGAATCTAAAATTCTCACTTGCCACTGCAGATTTATTTAACATAAAACCTGTAAATAATACCTATAGATACATGTAGCAGAGCATCACCAGTATGACCACTTCTGTTTCTGGCCCTTCCATTTCCAAGGGAGGAAATATCTTCCACCTGAAAATGGTAAGACATAGTGACAACAATACCGGTGAGTATGTGACAGGTTGGTCTTTGAGTCCCTTCCCTGGGACTTGTACTTCTCTGTTCATCGCCAGCATCTGTAAGCTGCTTTTAGCATGCAGGAGCTGTCTGCTCTCTTGAGGCTCTGAAGAGACTCCATTAAACAACCCCTCTGCTACAGGCATGAGAAGGGTTTATTCTGATGCCTCAAAAAGTGTGTTTGGAAGCCATTGCTAGCACAAAAGCTCAACTGAATATCTAGTGTAGAAAAAGCATCCCTCAGGAGAGAGCAAACTCGTTTGTAGCAAAGGAAAACTTGGCTGTAAAGTGGGCTCTAGGGCTCTAGGAATGTTTCCTCTTTTTTCCCTCAAAACCTGATCACTCTAGTCCTTCTGCAGAAGCTTCATTCCGTGAATGAAACCCACACATCTCCCCTTTCTCACCCTCCTTCCTCCTTATCTGGGACTCAAATTGCTGAAGTGCAGTAGAGGATGCAGAACACCTAATTGAAATACCTTCTCCTAGCTGACAATAGCAGAAGAGCCTGTAATTTACACATAATATGGCTGGAAAAGAGAAAGAGTTGGATTCACTCAGCTCTGCTTTGTGGGACCTTGCGTTAAGCACCAGATTGACAAAAAGGCCAGAGGGGGATGCAGGTTGGCAGGGCACTAGCAGAGGCAGCTGGGGGTGCAGGCAGAGCCCGGCATCTGAACCTGTGAGCGAAGCCAGGCTGGGGATGGGAGCTGATGAGGGCTTGGGTCTTGTTAGACACCTTCTGAGCGGGACAGTCTGATGTGAGCCATCCATCTGCCTTGGGTTTGCTCTTTGGGACTCATGTTTATTGTGGAGTTAGCCAGCTGTATCTGATATCCTGCCTGAGGAGGGTCAGAGTAACCACATAAAAATATTTTCATTTGTTACATCTAATTGGCAACTTAATGGTGTTTTGTCATGAGTCTAGGGCAATGTGGCTTATTGTGTGGGAGTCCAGACAGATATAATTCATGTTTTGTTCTGCCTGTGAGAGAAACCTTAGAAATTTGAGGAATTAAATCTCCTTTGAGCTGAAGGATAATTGGATAACAGAGCCTGTCGTTAAGATAATCACTGTAGATCTGCTGCCCTTGGCATTTCTGTACAATACCTTACAGAGCCTTCCAGCTTGGCAGCTTCAGAGAGCACCAGTCTTTGATCCTTGACCCTTCCTGTCCTTGCACAGGGAGACCAAGTACTCAGAGGCCTTGGTGGTAGATAGTTGGAGTCCTGCAAGCTGAAGAACCTCTCTAAATTTGTCTCATAGTTTGGAAGGTTAACAGATGGGCCTAAAGATCTGATACACAGTTTTCAAAAATAATGGTCCTTAAATCTTAGGATGCAGGGTTTGGTGTAATACCCATGGAAAATGGTCATTGATTAGTGTAGCTGGTTGGAGCTAGCAAGTTTACATGTGACTAGGGAAGCAGAAGAGTGAGATCATGCAAAATCACAGATCTGGAACCGGGAGACGGGGCCCTACTGAGCCAAGGTGGCCGGGGGGAGAGCTTTGAGAAGGTGCCTGGTGCCAAAGGATCTCCACCACTGCCCTCTCCAGCTGTCACCATGAGCATGTGCTGATCCCTTGAGCTGCTTTCTGCCCACCCTCCCAGGAAGATGGGGAGGATGGGAAATGGTGGCCTTTAAAACAGTTCAGACTTCAGACTCACTCTTTACCTCTTTGTCCTGAACTGTTTTGTCTTTGCTAGAGCGAGAGTTTCTCCCAAGTAACAGGCAATAGGACAAGAGGAAATGGCCTCAAGTTGCACCAGGGGAGGTTTAGATTGGATATTAGGGAACATTTCTTCACTGAAAGGGTTATCAGGCACTGAAACAGGCTGCCCAGGGAGGTGGTGGAGTCACCATCCCTGGAGGTATTTAAAAGACGGGGAGATGAGGTGCTTAGGGACATGGTTTAGTGGTGGACTTGGCAGTGCTGGGTTAACGGTTGGACTTGATGATTTTAAAGGTCTCTTCCAACCTAAACAATTCTATAATTCTATAAACTCATCCTTAAATAAAATAAATGAGAAAGAACACTAACCAGCCCACAAATGATTGATCATCCAGGATCAATCAAAACTACATTCAATATGAAATTGCATCTAGTGCTTACAATTAGTGGTAAGTGCAAGTGACAGGTTAAATACAGCAAAAATATCAGAAAAAACACACAGCAAAACAAAATGCATTTACCAAAATGCAAGAACAGAAGCTGGGCAGTGTACCAGCAGACCAGTAAATATTTTTTAGATCATGAAGAGATGTTAGCATTCCTGATTTCTTATAAAGTTCTATTTATCATCAAGGCTTTTGTGCTTTGCCTTTTTTAAAAAAATTTTAAAAAACATTGTAAAGACTCTACTTGTTGTGTGGACTAGCCCCTAGACTCCTAATCTCACAGTCCAGATTTTAGGAACAAACACACTAAACAGATTTGCCAAACTGCTCGGAGTGGAATTGGAATGCATGACAGTTTGTGCAATATTGCATGACTTAGCATAAAAACTTACAAATATCAGGAGGGAAAAAGGAACGCTCACTTTTTCCTCTCCTGTAAGATTAAGCAGCCTGGAATAGCAGTTGCTGTTCAGGGGTGCTACGTCAATATCTGTAACTCTTCACATTGCCTTCTGACTACATTTTCTGGTGCATCTAGTTTTGCAGCTCTTCAGTTACTGGAACTGAAATTTTGAAAGAAGACTCTGCCTAGCATTGAAGTTTGTCTGAAACCACAAAAAATACGTATTTTTTGAGAAGATGATGAAGGGGAAAACATGGTGGCAGCCACTGCTAAAACTACACTGGCAAGTTTCACTTTGACTGTCTCAATCCTGTGCTTTGAAGTGCCTTATTCAGCTAAGTGATGCTGCCAATGTCTACCCACATTTGGCCACACTTTGCAGCTTTCAGAACCTGCAATATTTATCTGCTTGGCTGATGCTGTCTAGAGTTGGTTTCTACAATCTTCAGAAATTTTCTGTAAATGGACTGTGTTCAGCAGAGAGCTTAGCTATATCTATAGGGGAAGAATATCTATTAGGGAAGAAATTTGGGCATGGTTTTGTGGTGTTGGGGGGACTTAAATGGAGATTGCCTATGCAAAGAAATGGGCACCTAAGAAATGGAGGAAGAACTGAGATAGACTAACAAGAAGAGAAAAGCTGGCAGCTGGACTTTGGTTTAGAAACTTAAGGGCTGACAAGAGGATGTTAAAGGTGGATGGACAAAGGCACTGGAAAATGGTGCTGCTGGAAGGAGGAACTGGTTGGACAGAGGATCTGTGATAACACGATGGAACTGAAAGCCAGAAATAGCTGGGGAAGGGAGAGGAGGTCCAAATGGAGACTAACAAGGATGAAGCTAGATCCTAAAACAAGTTATTGGGGATGAATTAAAGCCTGAGGAATTTTGTTCTCAGCTGCTGACAGCTGCCTCCTCATCTTTTGGGAAAGCCATAGGAAAAGTTTATGACTGCTAGGTCTCTACAGACTGACTTGTCCAGTGCCCTGTTTAGCCTTTGCCTCTGTGTGATGATACTCCCACGTCCCTTCAGCAACACATAAGAGGACGCAGATGCAGGACAGTCCTATCCCTCAGCCTTTTGGTTGAATGCAGTGTTACCCAGAGAGAATCTGGCTGATACAGGATTTCTACAGAGGCAGCAGTAGGCTATTCAATGCAGTTATCCTTTCAGCCTGGGAGGAAAAGAAACTACTGCAAAGGTGAGTTGCTAACAGCCCCCTTTGTAGCACAACAAAGAAGTGACATTTAGGGCTTCTGGCAGTCTTTCTAACTCTGCAACAAACCAAGTATTTCCAAGAAGTTTCCAAATTATTTCATTCACGTGCTGCTAAACATTTCAGGACAACATCTGAGTTACAGAAGAGACAGTCTGCGGGCTTGGGGGTTTATTTTTCATTCTTTTGTAACAAAGAGAAGACAATGCACCCACAATATGTTCTTTCTTCCTGGATTACTCAGCTATGTTGTAGAACTGTATTCTTCTCTCACAGATATCTTTTTCCCTTCATAATGTACAAAGCATTGTCTATGCATTGTGCCCTTAGAAGACAGATTTCCTCTCTTCTATAGTAAAATGTTAAATCCACTAGAGGGGGCATCTATCCTACCCTATTTTTCCCATACTGAAAGTCCCTCAGGTTTCCTTTGGCTTTTGAGACTCCTTCTTTCCTCCCCCACTACTACCTATTCCACAGCTGAGTAAGGTCCTAATGGAGCCCTTTCAACGAAATCTTACCCTAACTACATGTTTCTGTATAAACAAGTATTTACAAAATACAATACCTATATGCTGTTTATCATTTTTCATCTCGATGCTTCCCTTCCCCTTTGCAACTCTAATATGGCAAAGCAATGATCTGAGCTTCCTGTAGGGTTCTTGTTATCATGTATTGACTCTATTGGTCGGTCTTTCAATAATTTAACTTCTTGTGGTGGTTTAACCCCGAATGGAAACCGCCCCACCCAGCCACTCTCTCACCCCCCACCTCCCCGGAGGTGTAAGCAGGAGAATCAGAGAGAGCTTGTGGGTTGAGATAAAAACACTTTACCAAGTCAGCAAAGGAAAAGATAAAAATATATTCATTTTAATAATAATGTATAAGGATAATAGAATATATAAAATGAACAATGCACAATTTCTTGCCACGCGATGACTGATACGGCCCGTCCCAAGCAGCAGCCAGGGAGCAGGGACATTCCCCTGCAGCCATCCCAGAACAGCAAGTTCCAGAGAGAGACAGAGAGGGAACGGCCAAATAAATGAACAAACAAGCCCCAACAAAAACAAATTAAAAATAAAAGTAACATGAAGGGAACATAAACAGAAAATGAACCAAACAAGGAACCAGAGGCAGGGGGCAATGGCTGACCCTCACTCACACCGGCCATGCCGTCTATGGCATGGAACACTCTCTTTGTCCAGTTTAGATCAACTATTCTGGCTGTGCCCTCCCATATTTCTGCACCTGCACATCAGCAAAACCTGGGAAGCTGCAAAATGTCCTTGGTCGTCCAGTAGCAATGAACAACAGCAGTGTGCTCTCACCATTTTTCACATACTAAATCCAAAACACAGGAGCTGCTGAGAAAAAAAGTAGCTCTGCCATGGCTGAAGCCAGGAGATTTGTAAAAAGAAACCCCAAAACCCAAACCAACCCTAAATTATATATAAGTTGACAAAGCAGAGAATTGAGTTACAGAATAGAGAAAAAGATTAGCATGTACCACAGTAATAAGTGTATCTTAAAGACTGAAGATATTCATATGTAAGTGTCCCTTTAAACTCTGAGGTGATGGCATCCAGACTGTGACAGCAACTGTGAACTGTCCCGTTGTCACAGGCTGTGGTAAGATTGTTTTTATCTCCTATTGCTGTGCGGCATATTAGAGTAAAAGCTTTGTATGTGGCTTCCCACATCGGTGCTCGAGGCTGCTGCACCTCGGTGGGAGGGAATTGTGATGCATGCCTGTGTAGAGATTGTAACATGGATTGGTTTAGAAAGCACTGTGTTAACATAAAATAATATTACTGTTTCCCAGCTCAATATAAAACGTGCTCAAAATGAAAGAGGTTGAAAAAAATACCAAACCCCAACAATATTCAGTTCTCCCCATATCCATCATGTTAATTTAGAAACTCGGGAAGGCAATAAAACAGAACCGAAAATAGAGCTTGCTTATACAGCCCTAGCAGTACCCATGGCCTGAGTTTTAGCACATCCCCAAAGCCAGAGAAAGATTGATCTACACAGTATAGTTCTAATGATTATTTGTCAGATCTGATTTTCATAATGGAGGTACCAGGACCAACATTTTCCTGGCATAGTTTGATCATATTTTCCTGATTTTCAGACTCATTTTTCCTCTTCTCAGTTCTGCTGCTCTGTTGCATCTCAGGTGAGACTTCACCATAATTCAACAAAAATTTTGTTCTTTCTGCCCCAAAAGAATATGGAAATTTATCTTTAGTACAATATTTTTGCCTATTGTCGTGGTTTAACCCCAGCTGGCAATGAAATACCATGCAGCTGCTTGCTCATTCCTGTTCTCCCTCCCCAATTCAGATAGGGAGGAGAATAGGAAAGAAAGGAGAACTTGTGGGTTGAGATA
>KL269746.1:0-16384 GCA_000699545.1 Podiceps cristatus | reverse complement strand
GTTAACGTGTTCGCTAACGAATGGATGGAGGAGCTTTTCCTCCGGTGAGGACCCCGGGTGTGGAAGTGGGCCGATACCTGATTTTAAGAGCCGTTTTCGGGCCTTTGAAAGAGAGAGGTGGCTGTAGATGAGTCATGAGAAAACCATGCAGTAATCTGCATTTTCAGCCAGATTTCCAGGCGGCCGCAGGACACCTGTGCTGAGTTTTGCGCGGTCTCTGCGGCGCTGAGCTCGGCTGCCTGTTACAGCTGGCACAGGCAGGAGGGTCCCGTGGACGGGCTGGGGGGGGAGGTCAGGCTCGGCTCTGATTTCTTTCCTTTCTTTGGACATTTTCTTTCTGCAGGCTTTTTCCATCGACATTATTCGGCACAAAGACTCTATGGATGAACTGTTCAGCCAGCGCAATGAGATCTTTGGGACGTGCGGGGAGGAACAAAAGGCCGTTCTCCAGGTGAGCAGCCTCTGCTATTTACTACGATGGGGGAGACAGAGAGGGGAGAGGCAGATGCTCAGCTCTGGCTCAGATTGAAGTAGTTTAAAATTACTCCATCTTTAGCAATTCCCACAAGTGTTAGCAGAAATCTCTTTACATTTATTACTCTCCTTTATTGCATGTTTTTATTGCAGTGTTTAGGGATGGGGGGGGGCACAGCGGAGATTTCTGAGGCCGCTTTAATTGCAATTACAGGCCACCAAAGGCACCTCCTGCTCTTCCAGCTCGCAGCGTGCAGCTGGCGCTTTTCCTGGGCCCTTTTGCATCCCTTGCTGTAACCCTTCTCCCTCTTTTTTATTTTTTTTTTTTTTTTTAGGAGAAGACCGAGTCCCTGGTGCAACAGTACGAAGCCGTCAGCCAGCTCAACTCGGAGCGCTACGCTCGCTTGGAGCGCGCCCAGGTCCTGGTCAACCAGTTCTGGGAGACCTACGAGGAGCTGAACCCGTGGATCGAGGAGACGCAAGCCCTCATCTCCCAGCTGCCCCCTCCAGCCATCGATCACGAGCAGCTCAAGCAGCAGCAGGAGGACATGAGGGTAAGAGGACGCGGCGCTTGCATTTCCTGCACCTTCAGCTCATCTGGCTTAAATGAAGGCGCAGCGTTTGCAGGGGCGAAAGCACCTTTTTTTCTGATTTTTTTTTTCTGATGTTTTTTTCTGATTTTTTTTTTCCCCATTCTCTTCTTTTTGGGGATCCTGCATATCTATTACAAGTGTGCTGTGAGCGTACCATGTGGAAATCACTAGTTACGTCGGAGCACTTCTTACTGAAATAGAGATTGCACTCAAGGGAGCCTGGCTGCCTTCGGATCTCCTGCCTGATTGTGGCAGGGAAAACTGCTTTGTGCTTTTAGGCTAGAGAGCTGCAAAGCTCTGAGTTTTCTCAGTGGTGTCCCCCGTGGGGCTGTGGGGAGGGTCAGGAGCCGGCCGTGCCGGGGAAGGACCCGTGCCAGGCGACGTGCCAGCGCGTGCAGAGCCGTGGCCATGTTAGGAAGAGCCGAGTGCCACGTGCTTGGCAGATGCTGGGTCAAGAAATCCACGGTGCGAGTTCACTACCAGATACGATCGCTGCTCTTGGAGTGTTGCATGAAATAAATAGGCAGCGGCTTTCAATAGAATTCTAAACAAATGTCTTTTTTTTCCCTTCCCCTGTTCCGTAGCAACTGAGAGAGTCCATTGCTGAACACAAGCCTCATATCGACAAGCTGCTGAAAATCGGACCGCAGCTCAAGGACCTCAACCCCGAGGAAGGGGAGATGGTGCAGAAAAAATACTCGACGGCTGAGGCCATGTATGCCAAAATCAAGGAGGAGGTGTGTCAGCGGGCTCTCGCGCTCGACGAAGCCGTCTCGCAGTCCACCCAGGTACGCTGGGGTGCAGAGGCGCCGAGCCTTCTTATCACAGTCCCCTGGGGAAGCCACGTGCTTTGAAATGCGGTTTTATTCCGAGTGTTACGATTGTAAAACCCTTTATAAGGCGCAGCGTGGTCAGGCACCTCCAGGGTAGTTTCCTGCCGCTCAGCGGTGGCAGTGAAAGGAGGAGTGGAGGCATTTGGATCTTGACATAGTAAATAGGGTAATAAATTTTTACAGCCTCAATCATGATGCCCGTTCAAAGGGGCTGTTTTGGCACCCACCCAAGGTTGGAAGGGCCCAGAGAGCCTCTTTAAAGAGCTTGGAGAGATAAGTTTCATTTCTGATAAGCTGTGTGCAGCGAACAGCCACGGGATCCTTTGTATGGGAGAGTTAACGGTCGCCTCCAGGGTCTGGGCATCTCCAGAGAAGGTCAGTGAGCGCAGGAGCGGAGGTACGAAAGGAAGGGCAGAGACTGTAGGTGCTAAAGTCCAGAAAAGGGGGGGAAGAGTTTCTGCTGCTGCGGGTTTATGACCCCTAGTTATGTTTCATTTCACCCCGTGTTACCGTAGCGCAGTTGGTTTTTGTCATGTCTGGGTGTTTATTTTTTTATTCCTGTATTGTGTAGTCACTTCTCTTGGTTTGCACTTGTATTAACTCCGCGTTTTTCCCCCCACACCCCCCCTCCCGTCTCATCTCTCACTCCCATTGTGGAATGTGTTATCTGTGTGTGTTGCTGCCTGTGCCCGTCCTCCCCACATGGTCCCATTTCATTCTTGTGTTGACTGCGCCCCACCATTGCAGATTACGGAGGTAAGCCCCGCCACCACAGATGTTCATTTACGCTCTTTCTTTGGGCTGATTCTGTTTTACACCCGGCCTTTTCTTTTCTGGTCCATGCACAGCTCAGCAGAACGTGCTTAAAAATCAATTCCGGGGGCCTGCAATCACGTTTCTGAGATGGCTTTCGTTGCCCTGCCGCCTGGTCTCAGCCGCGGCCAGCTTCTGCCGGGAATGCTTCTTGCAAAGCAGAGGTTTTGCTTTCAGCGGGCTTTACGCTGGTGCGTGGAGCTTTCTGCTCTAGCTGGGCGCGCCGGTTTGCTCCTGCTTGTTGGCTGAGCCAGCGCGTCCCTGATCAACTTCGGACCGGGAGCCCCTCTCCTCTCTGCTGTGAGAGCCCGGGACTTGGCTGGTGTCCTGCAGAGAGGGGCCTGAGCTGGCAGCCGGAGTGCAGAGCCGTCCTCCTCACCAGCAGCGATGATTTGGGGATCTTTAAGGGCAAGGTTGACTTTTCTTTTAAAAAAAACAATAATAAACCCTGCTAGGCCTCCTTCCTTTCTCACTCTCGGCTTTCTGGTCCTGCTTTTGTTGAAGCCCCGGCTCCGTGGCGGCTCGCTCCTCCCCATGCTCATGCAGCCTTCCGCCGTCTCCCGCTGACCCTGCCGGGGTGGTTTTCTCACTGGCCTTGCACCAGGTGGAGATTTCCGTCAGCACAGGCGCTTTTCCAGCAGCGTTTTTGCACGGATGCTCAAACAACCACGACTGGGTTTTCTTGCCACGCTTGCCCGCCTGCAAGAAGCAGGACAGCAGTCAAAAATGTGAATTTTGTAGGGTTGAATCCGGTGACAAATCGCGGCCGTGTTTGGTTCACAGTTGCCTGTGCCGGCTCTGTGAGTCTCTATGGCTGACGTATGGTTAGAGCCGGTGCAGCCCGGGGCTGTTGGCAGCAGAGGAAAGCGGAGGCAGGCGTGAACAGGAGGCTGCAGGTTTAATTGCTGTTGCAGGCAATGTTTGTCCTCTCCGGGAGCCGCTGGGTGCAGCGCTAAGGGCTGTTGCACGCGCAGGGAGCGATGCAGCGTTGCTTAATCTCATCTCACCCACCTTAATGGACTTGTTCTTCTCCAGTTCCACGATAAGATCGAGCCCATGCTGGAGACGCTGGAGACCCTCTCCACCCGCCTGCGCATGCCGCCCCTCATCCCCGCCGAGGTCGATAAGATCCGGGAATGCATCAGCGAGAACAAAAATGCCACCATGGAGCTGGAGAAGCTGCAGCCCTCCTTCGAGGCTCTGAAACGCCGCGGGGAAGAGCTCATTGGCCGATCGCAGGGAACGGATAAGGACCTGGCAGCCAAAGGTATCTCCGAGTGGATTTAACAGGAGGTGTGGGCTGGGCTGGTAGCACTGCCCAGCTTCTCCTACCCAAACCATGGCTCCAGCGCTGTGGGGGAGGCTTTGGTGTCCCAGGGGTGTATTTTGGAGGGTCTCCTGGCCTTAGGAGGAAGGACGAGTCCTCTGCACGCAGATACCTGGTACCTGCTTCCACCTGGAGCAGGCAGGGTGGTATCAGCCAGTGGGGAAAGAAGTATTGGTGGCTGCTCAGGCAGAGGTTTTCGCTCGGCCAAGATGAGCCATCAGCCTGAGCTGGTCTCTTGTGGCAACCGTTGGTGGCCCCCATCAAATGATTTGTTGCTGTCGATTCAGCATCTAATGGAGGGAAGGAACATCCTTAGCACAAAAAGACCTGTCAACGCGATTGGCACTAATTGGCACCTTTCTTGGCAGCTCAACAGCCAGCTCATGGACTGAGTGAGCGTAGACTTCACGCTAGAGGTGGCCAGAACAGAGGTTCGTTGGAGGAGGGTGCGTGGGCAAATTTGCCCTGAGCTTGCCTGCACATAAATAACAGCTTTATTTCTGCAAGCTGGAGTTTCCCATGTCCCTCAGTATCTGAGTTAATGCTCTGATAGTCCTGGACATCTTTAATTCCCATTTGAATATTCTGTTGGCTGTTGCTAAGTGCACAGTGTTTGCGACGTGCTTTTGCGTTGTAGAAAGGTTTCCTTCTTCACTGAATGTTTTCATTCCCTGCCTCAGTAATCCAGGATAAATTGGATCAGATGGTCTTCTTCTGGGAAGACATCAAAGCTCGGGCAGAGGAACGCGAAATGAAGTTCCTTGATGTCCTGGAGCTTGCAGAGAAGTTCTGGTACGACATGGTGGCCCTCCTGACTACCATCAAAGACACGCAGGACATCGTTCATGACCTGGAGAGCCCAGGCATTGACCCCTCCATCATCAAGCAGCAGGTGGAAGCAGCAGAGGTGAGGATCATGGGACTCTGCCCCTGAACGGAACTCGTCTGCACCCAGCTTGTAAGCTAAACTGGGACAGATCTTAGATAGGAGCCTGGCCAGAAGTGGCTGTAAAACAGCTTCGTGGGCAGTCAGTCGGATTGTGAAATGTTATTTCCATTGCAATTCAGAACTGCGAGGAGAAAACCAGGAGTGTGTTTCGCATATCCCTCCCCACCTCCACCACCCCCTGTTCCAGACAAGGAAATGATGCTTAAATCACTTTATCTGCTACTGTTTTGGGAAGCTCATCGAGCGTGTGGTCAGAGTTGTGTGCCCACTTGTTTTGAGTGATGTGAAAGTTTGCACGGTTCTGCTCCCAGTCTGAGAAGAGGCATCTGAGTGCTGTCTAGCGTGGGAAGTGTATATTTAGACTTTGGTTAGACTGGAGATAAGTGTGAAGCTGGATGGGCTTGGATTTGGGTGGTGTTTGGTTGTTTCAAATAAGTGGTGAAATCCATTTCAGGTGGATTTGACTTGACTTGGACCTTGGGGAGCGGGGATGTTTCTTTATGCCTTGCTAAGTTTGTCCTTGCTGTTTCCTTTTTATAACCATTCCGAGTTTGGTTTGCAGCTTTTGAGTCTCAAAAACTAATTCCTGTATTGACAAAATACTCCTGTAAACAGTACATCTCTTGTAAACAACATCTTCAGCCAGGCAGTTCAGGCAGACGTCACGCTAAATACAGATGCTCTTATTTTAGTTCCCCCAACCCCTGCGCGCAGCAGCGTTGCCACTGTGGGCAGAGGTGGGAGCCGACTGGGTTGGTGGTGGCGATGCTGGTGAGCAGGACGGCCGTCCGCGCGCTGCGTAACCGACTCCTGCGGCCTGGCGTCGAGCAGGAAGGCCTCTCCGTGCTTCAGCCCTCCTGTTGAGGGGCAATTTTGAAAGAGCATTTAATAATAAACATTTTTCTCTTGTTGCTGTGTTATATGCAGACTATTAAAGAGGAGACAGATGGCTTGCATGAAGAGCTGGAGTTCATCCGACTCCTTGGAACTGATTTAATTTTTGCCTGTGGCGAAACTGAGAAACCAGAAGTGAAAAAGAGCATTGATGAGGTGGGAAAACCAGCAGCCTCTCCTTCAGATAAAATCGGGTAGGAACAAGCGGGAGCTCTGGTAGAAGAGCCTAACGAATTTTGTGGGCAATCTTGTGTTCCGCAGATGAACAACGCGTGGGAAAATCTAAACAGAACGTGGAAGGAGAGGCTCGAAAAGCTTGAAGAAGCTATGCAGTCGGCTGTGCAATACCAAGATACGCTTCAAGTAAGAGGCAGGGCTGGTTGTGTGGAGTGGGTTGACCTCGGGAACATCACTGCGAAGCCTCTCCTGGAGCTGTACTGGGATTTACACTAATGCAAAGCAGAAAACATCTCCTGGGCGAGTGTTTTCAGTCTGAGCTTAACAACCAGCTCCAAGGAAGAGCAGATACTTGATTGCATTTGTCTTCCCAAATCTGTCTTCGTTTCTGCACGAAGCAGCGGGATGAGCCTGGCTGCTGCCAGGTTCTTATGCTGGAAGCAGGAGAGGGAAGGAGAGAGCTTGGCAAGTGCTGGCCAGGCGGGCACCTCTGCCCCGAAAGACAAGTTTCGTGGTTGGAGGGTGATGGGGGCACCAACCCCATTGCCCCGACCGGCTGCGGGGGGAGCGCGCTTTGCCGTTGCCTTTGCTGACGCTGGCTACCTCCTTTCAGGCCATGTTTGACTGGCTGGATAACGCCGTCATCAAACTCTGCAACATGTCTCCCGTCGGCACGGACCTCAACACGGTTAAGGAGCAAATGAACGAGATGAAGGTACGCGGGCAGGGCGGGACCAGTTCTCCGGTGCTTGCTTTGCATCGCAGAGCTCACGCTCCAGTGATTCACTTTTTTGTTCTGGTTTTGGTCCTGTTTGTTTTGGCAGGAGTTTAAAATGGAGGTTTACCAGCAGCAGATTGAGATGGAAAAGCTTAATCACCAAGGTGAGCTGATGCTAAAAAAAGCTACAGATGAGACAGACAGAGACATCATAAAGGAACCACTGACGGAGCTGAAACATCTCTGGGAGAATTTGGGCGAGAAAATTGCTCACAGACAGGTAGAGAGATGATCTGGGCCCTTGCAAGTGCGGGCTTGAGACTCACTGGGATGCTGCCCCTGGTTCGTGACTTAAACTTTGCTTTTCCACCCCTGTCCTTGCCCAGCATAAGTTAGAAGCCGCGCTCCTGGCGCTCGGCCAGTTCCAGCATGCGTTAGCGGAGCTGATGGCCTGGCTGACCCACACCGAGGAGCTGCTGGATGCGCAAAAACCCATCAATGGAGACCCAAAAGTCATCGAGGTTGAACTCGCAAAGCACCATGTGAGTACTCCCACTCCAGGTGTATTTTAAGTCTGTTCCCGTTGCAGGATTTTATTTTGCCTGAAGGATTTGACTTGGTTCGAGTCCATGAGAGCACGCAGGAATTAACAAGGTGTTTTAGAGAGGTGTCCGACGTTTGCCCACTACTTCTCGTGTAGGTGCTGAAGAACGACGTCCTGGCCCACCAAGCGACCGTGGAGACGGTGAACAAAGCGGGCAATGAACTGCTGGAGTCCAGCGCCGGGGATGATGCCAGCAGCCTGCGAAACCGCCTGGAGAAGCTGAATTCGTGCTGGGAGTCGGTGCTGCAGAAGACGGAGGAGAGGGAGCAGCAGCTGCAGTCCACGCTCCAGCAGGTCGGGGAGACGCGGCGGGGGTACCCCTCTACGCAGCGGATGGCTGCTGAGGGTCTGCCTCCCCTTCGCTTTGGGGGGAAATGAAGGGGGAAAGATTTTTTTTAAGAGTTAGATAGACACTGGAGGGGGTTTATGCAGGTTTTTCACGTAACCCTTAGTCGTGGAGTGGTTCGGTGCCTGCCCAGAAGCACGGCAGGGACCAGGCACACCCGCGTGGTTAAGGACGTACCATGTATAACCCTCCTTAACGCACTGGTGCATCCAGCTCTGCCGCTTTATCTGGTTTCAAAGCGAACGCAGCGTTAACCCTGGCGCATGATCAATGGTGGCTGATGTCATCTGATCTGCGGCCGATTGTATGTTCCCGAACAGGCCCAGGGTTTCCATGGTGAGATTGAAGACTTCCTCCTGTGGCTAACGAGGATGGAGAGCCAATTGTCGGCATCGAAACCCACAGGAGGTCTGCCAGAAACTGCCCGGGAACAACTCAATGCCCACATGGTAATTTCTTTGGAGAGATTTTTAAGTCTTTTAATTCAGCAAGTTCCTGTCTGTCAAACATCAGCATCAAAACTTGTCCTTTCTGTATCTGATGGGAAGCAGAGCGCTTCTCTGGTCTCTTCTTACCGATAATTTTGCTCTTGATGCCTGAGACAAGCATCACAATGCTTTAAACACCTTTTACTGCTCAAAGTGACACACTGCTGTCACTTTGCTACCTGTCCCGAACCTAATTTTCTCATCATCCTGAGTCAGAGCAAACCGCGGCCCCTCTCCGAGCTCTTCCCTTGTCTAACGCTTCGGTGATGCCTCCCTTGCAGGAGCTGTACAGCCAGCTCAAAGCCAAGGAGGACGTCTACAGTCAACTGCTGGCCAAGGTTTTCCCGCGACGACTCCGGCTCTGGCTCCAAGACGGAGCAGAGCGTAGCGCTGCTGGAGCAGAAATGGTGTCTGGTCAGCACCAAGATGGAGGAGAGAAAGGTAGTGTTGGTGGAGAGATGCCGTCCACCCTTGCCCCGTGAGCTGGTCGGACAGCACTTGCTCCAGGCTTTGCTGCTCCGCTTTCCCACGAGGGATGGGGCTGGTCAGGGTTGGAGAGGAGGGATGGGTGCGTTTTTTTAGATAACCTCTCTCTTGGTTGCACAGGTTCAGTTTGTCTTTCAGGTGGTGCTGTCTGAGCATCAAGCTGTTACTTCTTTTTCCCTGGTTAATCATCAGAGTTGGTTAAATCACACCAAAAATGAGAGTAAAATTGTGGTTTGGGTTAATTTAGAGGAGAGGTGGGAAGAAACATCCCGTGGCTCTGAAAGGCAGGCTTTGTTGGTCCTCTGCTAGACAGCAGGCCAAGTCCTCCTCCGAGCTGACTCCATCCTAGGCTTTTGGCCGGTGATGAGATAAAACAAGGGACAGAGTGGCCTCAGCCCAGAATAAATTTGCAGTGCTGCAGCTGTTACCATCAAAATATCATCCACCTCATTTACCGAGCCACTCTCCCCGTGGCAATCGCTTTCTCAGGAAGCTGAGGGTGACGCAGCTGCTCATGTGCCGATGAAGGTCTCCCCTTTCAGGGGCAATTCTTGTTTGGAAAGAAAGCGGTGGCTTTCACTGAAACCCCCTCCCCTTGGTAAACAAGTCACGTTCCCCGGCCAAGGCGATGAGGTTCCTGTCAGAGGGACGTTTCGTCAGGGACACAAAGGCTGCCTCTGTCTGCGAAACCGCGGATCGCGAGCTCTCACCCTCCGTGTTGTGTTTTTTCCCCCCTCCTTTTCCCCCTCCTCGCTGCGGCAGGCGAAGCTGGAGGAGGCACTGGCCCTGGCCACGGACTTCCAGAACTCCCTCCAGGACTTCATCAACTGGCTCACGCTGGCCGAGCAGAGCCTGAACATCGCGCCCCCGGCCAGCCTCATCCTCAACGCTGTGCTGGCCCAGATCGATGAGCACAAGGTACCAGTGCCGCGAGCACCCAACGACTCCCTGGGATGGAGGGAGGAAGGGTGGCACCTCATCTCCCCAGCACCCACGGGCTGCTCGCAGGCACGTCCGGCTCCCCATACGGATAAGAGGACATCTGTGCCGTTTGCAGGTGTTCGCCAACGAGGTGAATGCTCATCGGGACCGAATCATCGAGCTGGATCAAAGCGGGAACCAGCTGAAGTTTCTCAGTCAAAAGCAGGATGTGGTATTGATCAAGAACCTTCTGGTGAGCGTCCAGTCCCGCTGGGAGAAGGTTGTCCAGCGCTCAGTGGAGCGGGGACGGGCTCTTGATGATGCCAGGAAGCGAGCCAAGCAGGTGAGAAAAGTGGGAAGGGTGCAACAGACCCCGAGGTATGAGCAGGCTTGGAGGACAGGAGGTCCCGAGACCAGAAAGGGACTGGGGACACCACTGGGGTTAAGTTTCAGACTCCTGTTTCTTTGCAGTTCTATGAAGCTTGGAAGAAACTGATTGATTGGCTGGAGGATGCAGAGAATCACCTGGACTCAGAGCTGGAGATTTCCAACGATCCCGACAAAATCAAGCTCCAGCTCTCCAAACACAAGGTAGAGCTCTGCTAACGCAAGACTGGTGCTGGACGCTGGGTGGGAGGGTGCTCCGTCAGGAGGGGGAGCAGGGCAACTTCTCCTCTGCCGTCAGGACAGGGGAAAGGCATGTCCACGCCTACCGCTGCCATGGAAAACGTTCAGCTGGGGATCTTCACGAGCACCGTGTATCTTCTGAGAGCCAAGGCCAGGCTTTCTGAAGTGGTTTCGTTTTCTCTCCGGTTCCCAGGATTTTTTTTGGGGGAAGCAGCCCGTCTACGATACCACCATCAGGACAGGCAGAGCCCTCAAAGAAAAAGCCTTGCTTCCGGATGACACTCAAAAGCTGGACAATTTACTGGGAGAAGTCCGGGATAAGTGGGACACAGTGTGTGGCAAATCCGTGGAAAGGTAAATCCAGCCCCAACGTTCTACCAATGACACTCGTTTGCCAAGGACTCTTATCAGAGGGGAGAGCAGAGGAGGGGAGGCGATTCCGTGGGGTGGTTGGAGGAGGTCACTGGGGCACGACAAAAGGAGGTGTTTGTTGATGGAAGCTCAGGGAGATGTTTGCTTTTCAGGCAGCACAAGCTGGAAGAAGCCCTCTTGTTCTCTGGCCAGTTCATGGATGCGCTGCAGGCCTTGGTGGACTGGCTCTACAAGGTGGAACCCCAGTTAGCTGAAGACCAGCCTGTCCATGGTGACCTGGATCTGGTCATGAACCTGATGGATGCTCACAAGGTGAGACCACCTTTTCCAGCTCTTCTCCGAGACATGAGAGGGGTTTGACTTCCCCAAGAGCCAAAGAAGAGAGGCACCAGCGTTGGTGCCTCGCTGCAGAGCTGCGTGTCTCGCTGCTTCGCTTTGCTGCCGTGGACAAGAGGGGCAAAACCAGGGCGAACCAGTGGGAATAAACTTTTGCGTTACTGGGAAGGTTACAGGAGCTGGGGCTCTGTTCTTTCGAGATGCTATCAGTCAGATCTCTTGAGGGTTTAGTTTTGAAAGGGTGACTGAATTTATAGTCCTCTGTAAACTTTGGTCTTGGCAGTTCTCACCAGTGTGTCTCAGATACTGGTGCTCCCGGGTTTGGATTAGGTCTTACGCTGAAATCCCCGGACAGGGCTTGGGCATCCGTTTCAGTGGGCTCCTGCCCACGCGTACCTACACCAAAAGGCGCTCAGGAGCTGCCTGCGCTGTCTAGCTCCCTGCCTGCCTGCCCTCCCGACACGCAGGGTTGTGGAGAATCCCCGCTATGAGTGCAAAACCCACGTTCCAAACTATTTCAGATGTGCCCCCCTGGGTTTTTTTCCCCCCATGTGAAACAACCCTCTGGGACTGACTAGCCCCGCTCGGCTTCTGCCCTCTCTCCTTCCAGGTCTTCCAGAAGGAGCTGGGGAAGCGCACGGGGACGGTCCAGGTGCTCAAGCGCTCTGGCCGGGAGCTCATCGAGAACAGCCGGGACGACACGACCTGGGTGAAGGTGCAGCTGCAAGAGCTGAGCAACCGGTGGGACACGGTGTGCAAGCTGTCCGTGTCCAAACAAACCCGCCTGGAACAGGCCTTGAAACAGGTGAGCAGAAGGCTACGGGTGGAAACGGTCTCAGGGAGCTTTGCTGGGCTCCAGGTTTGTGCCGGGAGGTCAACACAAACCTCAGAGAAGAGGTTTTGCCCAGTAACTGATCTCCCGGCCAAGCAAGACACCCCAGCCCTGCAGCAGTTACCAGTGAGCACTGCAAATCAGGGGGTTGGTGTCATTTTTATTTTTTTTTCCCCCCAAAGCAGAGCCAATAATGGCTGATTTGAAAAGGGAGGATGAAAAGATCTCACCGATGTGCACGGCAGAAATAGAGAGGTGATCAGAGGCTGTCCAGGCTGGTGTTTGCTAATGTTGGTGCAAGAGAGAGACTGGATTGAAGCTAGAAAGAGGAAGGAAAAGGGAAAGAAAAAAAAAAAAAAAGTAGTCAAAGGCTCTTAAGTAGTTTTTATGTCAAGTAGGTGATTTACAGAATAAACTACCCAGGTCAGAATACAGGTAGTTGTGCTGGTTTTTAAACATTTAGTTCTTCGGTGTGGCTGGTGGCGAGGGGAGGGAGGTGCCGGCTGCTGCAGGACCTGTCGTGCACAAGCCCAGGCCAACAGACGGGGCTTTTTTTTCCCCCCTTTTTAAATTTGTTTTTAAAGTCCCTT
This sequence comes from Podiceps cristatus, assembly GCA_000699545.1. Lineage (NCBI taxonomy): Eukaryota > Metazoa > Chordata > Aves > Podicipediformes > Podicipedidae > Podiceps > Podiceps cristatus. The sequence goes on along the minus strand of KL269746.1, from coordinate 4,004 downwards.
GCAGCCCATTGTCTCCCCAGCTCTCAGCAGTGAAGGGAGCGGCCCATTTCGGGAGGAGGAGGGCTGACGCCTGTGCTTTTCTCGCCGCAGGCGGAGGAGTTCAGGACGGCCGTGCACATGCTGCTGGAGTGGCTCTCGGAGGCAGAGCAGTCCCTGCGCTTTCGGGGAGCGCTTCCCGACGATGCCGAGGCCTTGCAGTCCCTCATTGACGCGCACAAGGTAGCGGGGAGCTCTGAAACGCAACCCAAACGAAATTTAGGGGGGAGAGTATTGCAAAATAATTCATTTGGGCCTTTCAGGAGTTCATGAAGAAAGTGGAGGAGAAGAGAGTGGACGTGAATGCGGCGGTGGGCATGGGGGAGGTCATCCTGGGCGCCTGCCATCCCGACTGCATCACCACGATCAAACACTGGATCACCATCATCCGAGCCAGGTTCGAGGAGGTGAGTCCACCGGGCTGATGGTGAGAGGCGGTGGTGGGCACCGGACCAGGGATGGCCCTGTGGGTTGGTTCCTGACCTGGGTTTCTCCCGCTGGGCTGATGGTCGTCTCCGCGTTTCCGACAGGTTCTCACGTGGGCAAAGCAGCACCAGCAGAGACTGGAATCTGCGCTGTCCGAGCTGGTGGCCAATGCAGAGCTTCTGGAAGAGCTCCTGGCTTGGATCCAGTGGGCTGAGACAACCCTGATCCAGCGGGACCAGGAGCCCATGCCACAGAATATTGATCAGGTCAAAGCCCTCATCTCCGAGCACCAGGTGAGCCCAGTGCCGAGCACGGCGGGCACTGGGGAAAGGGGGTGGGGGGTTCCTGCCCCTCCATGGAGGAGAGGCGTTGACTTCTCTTGGAAGTCCCTGTTAAAACAGCACCTGACCCAACCGGAGTTGGCACCTGGGAGCAAAGCCAGCCCCGGGGATGAACTCCAGCGCTGTGCGGTAGCTTGACCGCAAGCCCCCATGGCCAATGTTTAATGCTTACATCTCCTCTATGGGCTTGGGGTGTCCCAGCGGGGATCTGGAGCAACAGGAGACCAAAACCATCTCAAAACTGCAAAGGTTTTCTCGTCCCTTCTGTATTTTGGCAGTCCTTTATGGAGGAGATGACACGGAAACAGCCAGACGTGGACCGGGTCACAAAGACGTACAAGAGGAAAGCTACTGAGCCCCCCCACGGGCCTTTCATCGAGAAGTCCCGCAGCAACAGTATGTCTCAGCTCGATACGCAGCTTTCGGTGGAACATGCTATGATGGGAGGAAATGAAACGTACAGGAAACTAATTAACTTTGATTATCAATTAACAAGGCATCCTGCACTGACAGCCACCAGGAAGGCAGCTGAAACTTGTCGGGAGGGGAAAATCCAGGTGGCATTTGCCAAAACCTGTGCTGTGCCTGGGGAAGCTTCTGCTGCCAGTGCTCTCCTCTTTCTCTCTGCAGTTGCTTTGTGATGAGGTTTTGGGGGTCTTTTTTTAGGTTGTTTCTTGAAGCCAGAGGCCAATGTGAATTCCCAAGTGAAAAGGGAGCGCTGGGGGCGGTTGGGTGTAGAGCCGTCCGTCACCCCGTCCGCCTACCTGGGGACACTGCGTCCCTTTGGAGAGCACCCAGCAAGGCCATGGGAGGTTTTCTGTTTGAAAAATAAAATGTATTTCATTGCCGCTCTTTCCTGGACCACTCAGACTTGTTGAATCCATCCACCTCACCTCAAACAATTCCTTTTCTCCCATTTTTCTAGGAAAATCCTTGAGTCAGGCCACTCCCCCCAGCATGCCCATTATCTCCCAGTCGGAAACAAAGAACCCCCGGATAAACCAGCTCTCGGCCCGCTGGCAGCAGGTCTGGCTGCTGGCGCTGGAGCGGCAGCGGAAGCTCAACGATGCCCTGGACAGGCTGGAGGAGGTAATGGCCACCGACTGCTCTGGGCAGGGTGGGGGGAGCGGTGCTGGGGCGGGGGGCTCGCCGGAGAGGTGCGAGAAGCATTTTAAATGAGTGTCGCCTCTTGAATTGCCTGGTTCTCGCAGTTACTGCTGCCTTTCTGAAAATGCCAAAAGAAAAAGAAAAAAAATATAACTCTTAAAGGCTGAAAACTACCTTCTGTAATTAACTGCACGTTAATGAACTGCTTTGTGCCCCTGCAGTCGGTATCTGGAGAGGTAATGACAGCCAGGCCTGCTTTACTCCTAGTAATCAGTTTAACAATTACTGTCTATATCTTTTCCAAACATCTAATGTAATTTTTGTTTTTATTTATGCTTAACAAAGCAGCTATGCCCAGAAGTGAGTGTTTTTGTTTTTTGTTGCTTTTGCTGTAGGTCAGTTCAGTTTATACGTATTAATGTTTTTTCTTTGTTGCCTTTAACTCCAAGAATGTTTAGAGAAAACCAAAAGAAAAAAAAAAGCGCTAAAAATGGTTGCATTACCTTGCCGAGAGCTGCTTTAGCTGGCGGGGTCCTGGGGGTCCTTTTGGGTGGGATAAAAAGGGTGTTAGTTTAAATTTGGAGGGCGAGTGGCTCATCGGAGGCTGGGGGGAGAGGCGCAGGGGCACTTTGCAGAGCTGAGACGTCCCCCAGCCGCTGTCTTACCTGAAAGACGAGCACGAAATCCCTTCTCGGCTGCTTAGACGGAAAGGGAGAGGGAAGATGCCTGCCCAAAACGATGCCAGCAACGGGTATTCCTCCCGGGCAGAGCCTGGCGAGTCGTTAGGCGAAATCCCGAGCGAGGAAGGATCCCCAAATGCCCGACCAGAGACGGGGGGGGCGGGGGGGGGGGCTGGGGGCAAGTTTTTTTTTGGGCGGGGGGGGTGTCTGTGTGCAAGTAGCTGGTATCTCTGCGTATGTGTGCGTATACCACCGTGGGGGATGCTGCGTCCCGTGTCGATGGTTCCGTGACGCGAGGTCCACGTAGGCTGTCGGCTACGCTGTGTGTCCTTCTGTTCTGGAAAGTCGATTTGAGCGACCCCCTCGTTAACGGGGGTCGTCTGGTTAAACCCAGCTGACCTTCCCGGGAGGGTGGGCAGTGAGCATTGGCACTGGGAGCTCGGGCACGGCCTCGCCTGAAGGCTGGTGTTTTAGGGTGCTGTAGAGCCGGGGGTGCTGCTCCTTCGGGGGTTTCCCCCGCTGACTCTCACGGGTTTCCTTCCAGTTGAAAGAGTTTGCAAACTTCGACTTCGATGTCTGGCGGAAGAAGTATATGCGCTGGATGAACCACAAGAAATCCCGCGTCATGGACTTCTTCCGGCGCATCGACAAAGACCAGGACGGAAAGATCACCCGGCAGGAGTTTATCGACGGCATCCTGGCCTCTAGTAAGTCCCTGCCTGCCTGAAACAAGCTCGGAAAATGGCCACCTCGGTGTGACGAGAGGTTGTCCCTGCTCAAGGACCGAGATGCAGACCGTGCTCCGACATCCCCGGCTCTCATGAGTGAGGTCCTTGTTTCTCTCTCCTTCCAGAATTCCCCACCACGAAGCTGGAGATGACCGCGGTGGCCGACATCTTTGACCGTGACGGCGACGGCTACATCGATTACTATGAGTTTGTGGCTGCTCTCCATCCGAACAAGGATGCCTACCGCCCCACCACTGATGCCGACAAGATCGAAGATGAGGTAAAGCACCGAAAGAGACGGGTGCTCGGAGGTGTGGGGTGGTTCAGGCTGCGGGTTGGCAGTGGGGAAGACAAAAAGGAGGGGAAAAAAGGGATTGAGGTGGTGCTGGGCCGAAATAATTGGCTGGTACTGCCGGTACCTACCGTGTTATTGAAGGAAGGGTTGCTTAGGGCTGTGTGTTATCCAAGCAGTGCCTTGTATTGGGGAGACTCCCAAAATCCTGGTCCCTTACCTCTCTTGTTGGTGATGGCAGGTCACCAGGCAAGTGGCCCAGTGCAAGTGTGCCAAGAGATTCCAAGTGGAGCAGATCGGCGAGAACAAATACCGGGTAAGGCAGAGGGGCCCGAACGCTGCCCCGGCGGCACAAACCCAGCTCCCCCTTCCCGCTCGGGGAGGGATCACCGAC
>JMFS01060052.1:0-33049 GCA_000699545.1 Podiceps cristatus | reverse complement strand
CCTTCCAACCCCTACAATTCTATTCTATGATACATTCATTTTAACTACAGAGGGACAGCATTTTAGAATTCAAGAGGGGGATAAACTTGCCTCGATGCTGTCCCAGGAAGATAAAAGCATCTTAGGAAAACTGAAACTTCAGTCTTAGTCCACACACAGTAAAAAGTTTTGAGAGGTACTATACTCCAACATAGCCTTATCCCATTGTTTAAAGGCTGCTGCCCCTCTTAGCATTATGGAATCATCACCTACATTAAGCAGAACTCCTTAGGGTGACAGCTTTCTCTGCTACCACAATCACTAATTATTTTCTTCTTAATATGGTCTCTTTTCCAAGATATATGTGAGAAATATGTTAGCGTGTCTCTAGAATATAATGATCAACTGAACACATTAGGAATACTAACCGCACAATTAAAAAAAAATTTTGCCAACACAGTATGAGGAGGATATGCAAACTGGGAGTTGAAAGTTTCAGAGTACCCAGAGTGAACTGCAGTAACTTCCACTGTAGTTACCAGTTGCTTAATTTGCTGAATAATTTAAAGTCACAAAGATGCATAAATATTGAACACATTATTATACATTTATATCTTCCTACTTTCATTTCAGTAAATGCAATATACTTCCTATTTCATCCTCCAGCATCTTCATAAAGAGAACCACCTCACATTTGCAGTATGCACAATGTTCTATAACGCACAGATCTCTGCTTGCAGACCGGGACAGGAGAACATAACTGATGGAAAAACTACATTTCCATGTGACTACCAAAAGCACAGGCTTTGAAGCAGCCAGTTCCTACTGCAACTCCTGTTGATGTCCAACACAAGACCAATCGATGGTCTACCAATATTTGCAGTATATGCCAAACAAGGCAAGGATGCAGCACCCACTGATTACAGGCCAGATGTTTTCAGATTATTTTTCAATATATTCTCCATTATGATCCTTGCTCCACAGATAAAAACATGTTTTTAAGCTTACACTGTTCTTACAGAATCAGGTGCCACACTTTTTTTAGGCTTGATGGCATTTCCCGAACAGTTTTCTTTACAGAACTGAATACACAATAGCACTTGTTTTGTTTAGCAGCAATCTAAAGACTAATCAGCTTCCACCACCCCCCAACCACCAAAACCCTAGAACTGATTACCAGAGTCAAAGGGGAAATGTGACTATTTATGATAAGTAGTCTTCCACCCCATTTAAACTGCCTTGGTTCTCTTTCCACCTTTTAAATTTAGAAGCATGCTACAGGACACTACAGGATCCAAATGGGGTCTGTAACAGAAGTGGTGCAAATACAAAAATTACTAATTAACCATCAGAACAATCTGGAAAAATATGGAAGTGCAAGATACCTGTTCAAGGAGACATGTACTCCCCAGAGCAAGACTGCCCTTGACACTTCATTTTTATTTTGAAAGACTAAATCAGGGAAGCTTATTGGAAACTATTGCACATAGTTGCACACAATCTTCCATGGGTGCTCCCCAAAGGTTCACCACAAACAGGCCTTCATAGATGGGTATGTTAGGAAACGCAACACCTCTAACTTAATCTAGAATTTCTACTTAAGTTTGCAGCAATCTGCCCACTTCAATTAATTTCATTTAGCTTCACCAAGACATTTTTATTGCTGCATTTGTTCTATTAGACTAGGTTACTAGAAAAAAGTCTGCAGTTTCACCAATTCGTGCAGTGTGAACTCCTAGTTTCTTCAATTCTAAACAGAAACTACTTGCAAGAAATATAAACCCTTTAAATCCTTTAAGACCACACTGCAAATGACAGTTACAAGAAAAAAATTAGTAATTTAACCTCAACTTTCCTGGGAAATCAGGTGAACAGTTATCACAAATAAGACACTGAATCTTATTGATACCAAGTTAGGTGACAGCTGTACAACCATCTTGTGCACACAACTGAAGGTTCTTTGTAAATACATAGCTCAATGTATTTCCTATTTAACTTAGAAAGAACCAAAGTTCTTGATACACAAAGAGTCTTCTTTAACAGGAAATTCAAATATATTAACAAGACATTCACATTTATTACCTTGTTTAGTGAAATCTTACTTGATCTATCTTTCTGTGTTCCATTTCGCTTATATAGTGAAAATCAGTTCAACTGTTCATGAGTATTACTTTTAGCATAAGAATAGTCCTTCCATTGATGCTGACACTTGTGCAACAAGTATTTATGCTTTAAAAACCCAGAGTGGAAGACAAGTTTCCAGGGTTTTTTTTGGTCAGCTTATTTTATGATAATAATGCTATTTACGTTAGGGACCGGAGGGATTTCTGTGTGTTTCTTTTTTAAATCACAAGCCCTGAATTTGGAACCTAATTCTGTAGTTCTGCAGTGTGCATCTTTTCAAAGTAGACCAGTTAACTTTATATCATAAACTCTCACATCGACTATTTTTTTTTTGCCTTAGAAAAACTCCACGGTAAAAGCAATTTATCCTAATTTCCTTTCCCTGCCGCCTTGATCTAACTATGCTAATTAAACCACAGGTATTAAAAAAAAAAAAAAAAAAAGGTACATTTAAGTTAACATCAAGCTGTGACATTTCCCAGCTAATTCTGGAATTACAATCCTGCTAATGGAAAGTAAAATCTTTTCAGAAAACAACCTGTTGTACAACATGGTAACAAAGAAAATAATGTTGGCTCCAACACAGCAAACATGTAGATGGCAGGTGTGAGATTCAGATTTTGATGCCTGCTCTTTGCCTTAATTTCCCCCCGTTAATATTAGGACATGAATATTTCTCACCTAGTACCTTTAGCAGGTAGATAAGCACACAGCACCATTAAAACAATATTACCTTTTTCTGGATTGCTGTCCTACAGTATCAACATTTGGAGAAGATGGTAACACTTATCAATAACTTACCATGCCATTTGCCTTTGTAAACTGTTCCAAAAGAACCTGACCCTATTCTGGTAGAAAGCATGACTTCACTTGCTTCTATTTCCCAATAATAACTGGAATCTCTTTGTCCACGAGGCCTCTGGAACAAAAATTGATATGGCTTTACCCTAAGTACTTCATCAAATATATTATATACATACACACACCAAGAATAAAGTAACTTCCTTCATACAAGTTTAAGATGCACTGAAACCTTGAGGTTTTGTCCTGCAGTTTGGACTTTTGTGATTCTCCTTAATTTCTGACGGCTGGGGGATATGTGAAAACACTAGGAGATGAGGGAGAAATTTAAACAGATATCAAAGAAAATGCCAACTACACATGCTCTTCATTTATTCATTTAAGCATTTTCTTTTTTTCCAGAATATTATATCCCCTGCAACCCAACCTTTCTTTCTTCCACCCTCCAAGTTTAAAAACAAGCCTTTGAGGAAAAACTTCCATTTTTTAAAAATTTATTTTTCCCTGAGACATTTTGACTAACTTTACTACAAAAATAACAGCCTTATCAATACCCATTTTCTATGGAAACTACAACATAGTTCAAATAGTGATAACAAAGCTAATTTTAAACATATTAAAATAGAATAAAAAAAGATGTAGCCCTAAAGACTTAAAAAGGTAATCCTCAAATCTGTACTGAAAAATACTTTCACAATACTGTCTGAAATTAATTTTCAGTCCAAAATACTTTGATCTGGGTATTTTAACATGAGGCAATAGTCCTATCTTTCCCAATTTAGTCAAAATTGTATTGCTATTATATACACACAATGCAGAGCAATCAAAGATTACCATCAGCTTGTATTGCCTTTTAAGTACAGAAATTTATTTCAACACACCACTACTCCCAGCCTAGTTCAATATATTTTTTAAACAAACAAACAAAAAAAGAGTATTACCATACTTACAATTTTGTTTTTTTCTTGTGTATTGGATCCAGGGGCTCTCTCTCTTTGGGCTGGGACTGGGGTTTTGGGCTGAGACCAGCCAGTGGGGCTCATATTGTTAGGACTTCCAGACAGAGCAGAGGGTGAAGCTTAAATATAAAAATAAACACAAAATATTTATGAACCAGAAGCTAAACACAAAATAATATTCTATAGTATTTTATTTTTGGAAACCATACCTGATTCACTATGGCTTCGAATTGCATCCTAAAACAGGGGAGATAGATAATAAAAGTTAATAAATATATGAGAATATATAAAGGAACAAGCAGGAATAGCATTGAAATCGTTCCTGACAGTTTTGGTCAATTGTGATACAGTATTGACCAACACCCTCCAAAAGATGGCAGCTTGGTTATTTTCTAGTTACAAGAATCCTATACACTAAAACACATGCAATTTGTGAATTCTTACAAAACATTAAAAATAGTCACAGCATATTAAAAGGTGTTACTACCAAAAGAGGGGGGGGGGAGACATGGAACAAAAAGAAACACCAGAAATACTGTCTGCATTCCCACCACTGGATTTTTGTACATGCTTGTATTTCACACAGGTCCTGTGATAGTGCCGTATCTCTAGAGGACAAGTTCTCAAAAAGGTTTTGGGTTACAAGTAGGAAAACTTTTAAAAGCCCCTAAAATATTTGAAGTCAATATACATTTTGAAATATCTCTACTGTGCAATTTCAACCCCAAGAAGGCTACATCCTGTGCCATAATATAAAAACATATAATTTTCAAAACGTTTTTACACAGATTAAACTTTGATATTTGAAAAGCATGTTCTTACACAGTTCACTAGTTGGTACAGTGCGACAACTCTCACCTCATGCCACAGGCACTTTACAACACAGTTCTACAGCCATGCACAAGATAAACTAAGCTCTGACAAACATGACTTTACAACTTTTCTCACCTGCTATGTATTATTCCAAAGTACATACAGGAAAGGTAAAATATCCAGGTACTGTATAAGTACAAAGCAAGAACATGCACTACAGAAATGTTAAATACTGCCAAAGTTAATAGAAGTCAATTAAAACTTTCTAACTAATTAGTAGAATAATACATGTAAGATTTCATAGGAGGACAAAACAAGCCTACATTGCACCATACAGTTTTCAAATTAATTCAGTTAACATTAGTAAAGATGCATTTATGAAATACATAATTTTAGCTAGTTAGTTGCATTCTCCCAGGCTTGACTCTACATACAGTATTCTTGCAGAGTAACTCTACTCTATGCCTGAGTGGATTAAAGTCTGCATAAATTACCAGTGAAGAACCCTTGCAAGGTACGACTTTTGTCCATTTTGAGGACAACAAAAATCTTTTAAGAACCTGAATTAATAACAAAGTGATGTTTTTGGTACATCAGCCTGAGAATGTAACTGCTTTCAAGTAAGCTGGCAAAGGATAACTAAATAAATTTAAATAATTCTCATACTTATGTATAGGTAATTGTTATTGAAGAAAAGTATTTTTGAACTTCAATTCTGATGTGAATATTTTCTTCTTCGCTTATGAATCCTACAGCAAATGAACCAAAACCAGTGTTCTTTAGAGTCTTCTTACAACACAAATAATACCATATACAGTGCTGTAGTCTGTCACCTTTGTTTTAATGTGAAATAAAAATAGTACATCATGTTCTTTTATCTAAGAGTTTTGTAGCTATATTCAACAAAATAGTTTCCAGAGGGGAAAAAACCCCACACAATAGATGCATTTGAGAATGTTTTACTTTAAAAACTGTGACCAAATGCATCTCTAATCCAAGCCTATTCAAATTCACCCCAAATTTCATAGTAGTATGGATTCATCCAGCTAAACTAGAAATGAAACTCTTCCATCAATTTGCCTCTTAAAATTAGCGTCCTCAATATTTAAGTATAAACATGCTTTAAAGATTTTCATCAAATCAGCTCCAGATTAAACATTTCATGTGGACACCGCCATGGCTTACAAGTTATAGCAATCCTGTTAATCACAAGAAAACAAAAAGGGCACCAAGAAAATACCTACTCTTCCCCTCAAACAAAATCGTCTGCACCAGGAACTGGGAGAAGCATTCAGGCTGTTATTCTAGGCCAACACGGTAAGAGATAAAAGAAAAGAACAGAGGAAGTATAAAAAAAAAATTTAAAAATTAAATGTTAGGATAAATGAAAGAAAAAGTAACCTAACTTGTTCAACATATGATAATTAAGTGCAATAAAACTTTTAAGTAAGTATTCCTGTTCAAACCCCAAAGTTCACTAGTATCCATCCTTTGGTAAACCACTTGCTTAAGGTGGTCTTTCTCAAATCATACTAGGAGGTCTCCACTCTTTTTTTTGTGGTACTTGGATTTTTAATTTTTTTTTAAAGCCTTTTGGAAAAGCAGCTATTGCCTTTAAGACATGACAAGTATTTTTATTTAGTCTCTATGACATTATGAAGAGCCAGAACAGAAAGCATTTCTGTCTTTACTGCTATGCATAAAGAATAAAGAAAGCAATGTCTCCTTAAAGGCTCATCACACTACAAAGTTCGATAATTCATATTCTCTTTCTTGAGTGCTGTATTATTTTTTGTGCCATAAAAGATGGTCAGCCAGGCTTCTGAAGCAGTAAAGCAGGCTGTAAGAAGCCTAAGAAAACTGAAGAGAAAGGGAGGGTACCTTTCCCCATAAAACCCAGCTGACGCAAAGCTTCTAACCGAAAACGCTTCATGGGGCTGCAGTGCACTTTTCTTCACTTCCACCAAAGGTCTGGAGGAGGTCTCTGGCACGTTTCAGAGTCTTCAAGTTTCACAGAGCCTATAAACTACCAGCTGAAGATGCAAGTAAACGCGGCAGTCAAAGGCTTTTGCTTGGCCTAAAGCATTTTTAAACTATTCCGGAGCAAAAACCCAAACAACATTGCTCTCTCTGAAGTCCTGTAGTTCAGCACTTTCCTTCTGCAAGCCTTTCCTGCACACCACTCCCGTATTTTGTCAAGGTTATCACAAAACAAAACAAACCACTTTAGGCCCGATTTCAAAGAATTGTCTCTCACTACTGCCAGTCCAAGGTAGGGACAAAAGAAAAAAAAAAAAAAAAAAAAAAAAAAAAAAAAAAGAGCAGCCTGAAAACGGCAGAAGTATTCTCCAATACAGATGGCTTTAGCACACGAGCCCAGGATCACTGCTATTTCTATTCAGGTGTAACACAAAACATTGCCAGTAATCTCTGACTTGAGTATTCCAACTCCAAGAACTACATCCAGACTTACAGTACCTGTAGTCTGTTTTAAAATAAACACCAGCCCCCCAACAAATCCAGATTTGTAAGTTTGAAAGAACATTTTTAGACATGCCTAATAAGTATTTCTTCAGCAAAAGAACTTACTTTTCAGAAAACTGAAACTTGATTTTTAAGCTCCCCCACATCTTTACAGACACCAAAAATCTACCTAGAACTTCAAAGTTGATGAAGACTGCAAGAATGAACTATTACCCTTCTATGCAAACGTGCCACCTATATTCTTCATCACTTGGCCAACTATGACAGAAAGCAAAGAAGGACCAACCAGTGACTATGGCTGAAAGCAAAGAAGAAAAACCAACCAGTGACGATTAGCTAACCAGTCACAACTTAACTTTACACTATTCCCTCCCTACCAATATTACCTCAATTATCCGGCTGTCTACAGGCATTGTAGTGCTAACCATATGGACATTTGGTGTGGACGTAGATCGCTGTCTTTGGGAAAGGGAGCCCTCAGAAGAAGGATTCGACGCATTGAATGTGAAGGCATGAGGTGTAGAATACCTGTGCTGGGAACTGAGAAGGAAAGAGAGAGAAAGGGAAAGTTGTGATTATTTTTTCCCCCCTAGCAATTGAAAAATACTGTTCAATGTAACCTGTCCAAAAGCAATACACATAGAATTCCAAACAGAAAAGAAATTGGGACCTACATGCTACCTAAACTATTTGGTCAGCTGAATCATTCCCAGTTCAACTTAGGAAACAAATTAAAAACTTGAAGATCTTGTCAGCTCACATACATATCTAACGAAAGTATGTTTCTGCAATTACAAGTTTTGCCACAGTTGACCTCAATCCCCATTAAATCGCATTTAATATATTGATAAAATACTGGCTCTGCTGGATTAATTCAGGTCTGTGAAGTTTAAACAAACTGCTCATTTCAAGCCTGTTAAATGCATAGCAGTGAAAGTAGCTCTTAAGCTAAGTCCTGAATTTGTAAAGGTTTGCAAGACTGTTCAATGGTTTGCACAGAACAGCCAGCAAGGAAGTCATGAAACCCATTATCAGTTAAAAGGAGGCCAACACTAAAATCCAGTTCAACAACGAGTTATAAATCATAGCTCAGGTCACTCAAACCCTATTTATCCCAAATCACACAAGTATCTTAGCTGAAATCAGCCAGCCTTCACAAAAACCTTACACCATCAAGTTAATGAGTCCCTGTCCAACAATACTGGAAATAGAATAAGATGGCAAAGATCAATTCCTGATGTGGCTCCCAGTAAAATAAATAAATAAATAAATAAATACATAGAACCATTTGCAAGTCAGCTACTGCTCTGTGCATCATTCCTGAATAGGCCAAGATTTTTCAGAGAGATGTAAAAAAAACAAAAGATGGCCTGCCCTCTTCAGCCTCTAGAATTACAAGGAAAAGAATACAGGCACAAATTAGCATCAGAAGACAGGCCCCTTTGAAAGGAAATCAGTATTTATTCTAGCAATAAAAACCACAGGAACAATCTCTTTAGGTCTCAGAATTTTCTTTAAAAGGAGCGCATTTTCAGTTTCCACTGTTTAAACTCTTATCTGTCATCATAACATTAGAACATTATTTTAGTTTATGTATGCAAGTCATGCAAAGCGAGCCAAGAACTCTTACATCTATACTACTTGATCAGATGAAATAAAATTAATTCACACAATACCAAAGGGAGCCTTGAATCTTCTTAGGCAGGAAAACAAAGGTCTCCAGAAAGCCTTTAATACCCTCCCTTAAAACCTTTACGCTAAAAATTAAAAATACAAAATCCCAAATCAATGTTTTGTTTGAATCTAAGAACAAGAAAGGACACTACATATTATCTATGATGCAGTGGTGTTACCTTCTTGCACATTTATCGCAACCTTCTGTAAGTTTGTTCTATTTTTGAGGAGTTGGGGTTGCATGGTTTTTTTTGGTTTTGTTTAGGTTTTTGTTTGTTTTTGTTCATTTGATTGTTTGTTTAGGGGGGGTTGTTTGGTGTTTTGTTTGTTTGTTTTTAAACATCTGTATTTCCTAAAACAGAAATGACAGGAAATACTAGCTTACCTAACAGGTATCCGGGAGACAGACTCCCGCATCCGTCTCATTGTCAAGGGAGGTAGTGCAGGGACACCACTGTCACTGATATTTGAATTTGGGAACAATCTGAAATATCAACAAAAACAATTACAATTTCAACTGCTACACTACCTCCTATACAATGTTCTTTAAAGTTGAAAATTTAAAGGGCTGTTTCTTTCCAGCATAATTAACTTCATGAACACATTCCTATCTTTACATAATATTTTTCCTGTGTATGGTACAACTAAAAACTATGTCTTCAGACTCCCAAAGAAAATTTCCACGTGTTCTTTCTAAACTTAACATACAAATTTTATTACATTAGACTTCAGATTTTCCTGAAAGGGTAGAATCATAGAACCATAGAATGGTTAGGGTTGGAAGAGACCTTGAAGATCATCTAGTGTCAACCCCCCTGCCATGGATGGTATGGACAGCAATTCAAGACCAAATTTTTTTAAGTTGTATTAAACCCAGGTAGCACCAAGTGGCACAATTCATCCTACATTCTAACGACTAGTCAGTATAAGAAAATGCATAACTATCTGACCGAGTTACGCATAACTATCTGACCAAGTTCAGTTATAAAACAATACAATCACAGACACATAAATATTATAGGTTTTAACACTTTTCCATAAAAGGACTTCTAACATAATGATTTTCAGCTTTTTCTAATCAATATTAGGGAAGTACTATCCTTCAGTTTTCTCACCAGTCCATACATTTTTCAATAGGGTGTCAAAAGTGTGTTACTACTGAAAACTCATGCTTCCAGCAGCTAAAAACCAACTGAATCATGACCTTTTTTTTTGTTTTCTTCTAACAGTGCTATGCAAGAGGAATTACTATTACTGTTGAAACAGAGGGCATTATAGCAACTGCCTCATCATTCAAGATCTTGGTTTGCTTGTCCTAGAATATTAACATTTACAGCAAGAACAAAATGCATTTAATGTGAACGGCCTTCTTCAGCTGGGAATAGACAATCATTGCTGGCTGTTTTATGAAATCAATACACAAGTTTTGTATATTAATGAAAGTGACTACACTTCCCAACAATCCAAATTTATCTCTATAAGAGATTAAAAAAAAATGATGCTTGTCTGTCACAGAGAACTACTGTTGCTATTAAAAATGAACAGTCCTTACAAGAGTTGCCTGATATTGCTCCAGTCGACACACATGGTTGGAACTTTAGTGCTGCAGTGTTCATGGAATTTATAACCACACGTCTGACACCGAAACCCATTTAGCAGGAACTTCTGGCAGATGTCACAGAAAGCAAGCTTTAGAAATGTCTTCCGAGCCTAGAAAACACATTAAACGATTAATCAAAGCTACTAGCTTCTCTTCATTAGCTGAGATGAACATCTTCAGAGCTTGACATAGATAAATACCATGTTAAAATGTTATCAGTGTCCCCAAAGTGCTATCTGATTCCCCCCCTCCCCCAAAAAAGGGGGGGGGGGGGGAAAAAAAGGAAAAGTTTTCTGTCCAATTCAAAAGCACTAGTTTGTGCTCAGTACAGTGACAGAGTTGGGTGGGCCAAGAATGGTGGTTTTGTTTTAGTACCACTAAAACTGAAGGAGGATCAGATCATAAGAAACACCTATATTTTTTTTTTATTCATCAAAATGTTATGTGTTTATGACTAACCAGGACCCCCTGCATAAGAAATAAAATAGTTTAAGGAAATTTTACTTTTTAAAATGGCATCTAACATTTTTTTTAAAGCTTCTGAAATACAAAGAAAGATTAAAAATAACCAAAGGGTTTCTTCCTTGGGAACATACTGTGGAGGTAGGGTTGAAGTTTGACCTTCTTCCTGTTCTGGAGAAAAATATTCATTTTCTGGTGACCAACTGCAGAAGATTTTATTCATAGTTTGCTAAAAATGTAAAGTAGAAGCAAAGCTACTTTCAGTTTTTGTAAACCAATCCTAACTATTCCAATGGATGTAAATGGTAATCCTTTAGTTTTGCCACCTGGCATAATATATATTTCAGGGACAAAACAACAAAAAGGCTGGAATATATGAATACAGTTCCTTCACAGGGAGAACAAAATAATGAACGATAAAACTGTTACAGTTAGGCATTAGCCCTTTGGGGGGGAAAGAAAAAAAAACAAACCACCAAACACAAGCAACAGACACCAAACACCAACAAGCAAGAAAACCACACTCTATCTCTCTGCTCTATACTAAGCCAAAAACCCATTTTTGAGAAGGAACTACAAATCTGAAGTCTTTTATCCCCCAAGAAACACCTTGTCAAATTACAAGGCAGCATTAGCTCACAACAGAACGTGATGACCTGTGGAATTAACAGCAACCTGTACATTCAGAATAATCACCAACAGTCCAACAGAGCTGCTGAACTTATCCAGCCTTTTTCAACTGATGAGTCTGAGACTGAAAATGCAAGTTATCTCCCAGTTCTGGACTTCAAAGACATGGTATATTAGACAGTTTAGAAATAACATTTATATAAAATAAAAATGGCAGCCATAAGACCTTTGAAGAGTATGTGTAATGTGAGCTTTTAAAGTCTCTGACACCTAGGAATCACTAAATGTAAACAGAATTCTGGCATTTCATTGCAAATTGATATTTAGCCAATCTAATTTCTGGGGAGGAGGGATAGAGGAATCAAATCATCACTTCTGAAATCCCCCACTGTGTTTAGAAAGCAAAAAAAATACTTAATGTCCAAAACATTATTTGACTAAATATGTGGTTCAATTCATAAAGTTTACATGAAAATACAGAAGAGGAAAAGCTTACAAAATTGTGTGTAGTGAGTGGAACATGATCAAGAAAGTCCACTTGCAGTTCCTCTCCAATCAAGGAGGCAGCATCTGTATTCCAATCCAAACGCACTTTTTTTCTGGAAGAAAGAGAAAATGGGGGCAACAAAATTACTAAGAGATAAGAAGTCTGGCCTAACCAATTATCTATGTTCTGTGAGATTTCTTGAGTAAAATGAAAATAAATACAAAAAAGTGTGGCTAGCCTCTTATAGTGAGTTATATTTCAGTGTCTTTCACTTAAAAAATTAAAAGCAACTCTGAACACAGCAATTTACCTCTTTCTGTTTATTTTTTAATGTGTAAGTCATTTAGATATATAGATTATTTAAAATAAGACACCTAGAAGCTGTAATGGAGTCACAGAAATACCCTTATAAACAAAACATAAGAAAGTATGAATGGCAGACTTAGTGACATGAAAGTCGTATCACGTGCTTCCACATTAAAGTTACTGGTGACCCCAGAATGGACTCAGTTACAGAGAGATGTAAACTCACAAACAACTGCTTCATGATTGAGGCTTACAAGAGCATTAAGCCCAAGCCTTAAGAGGTGTGAAGTTAAATGTATTAACTCCATGAGATACCTTCACTCCCTCAGCTTGTAAAAGAATCATTTGGTATTTAATAGCAGCATCCCTGGTCCTACAAAAAAATAAGGAATATCTGAAGTGAGATTTAAACCCAAACACTGAAAAGTTGTAGAGGAATGCAGGGCCTTAAAACTGAGTGCACAGGGAAGACATTCATTTCAGATGGCTTAGACTCACTAGCACTGAAGTTTACCAACTACAAATGCAGAAGAGAAATGCACCTCAAATATGAAGGCGTATCACATCATTTCATCTAGAGTGTAATAAAAAACTCTAAGACACTACAAGCATTTGAGTGTACCCCTCAATTTTGAGCACTTTTAATATTTAGCTTTGAAACAAAAATAATTTTTAATACCCAGGAAGCTGAAGGAGTTGCCCTACAGAAGGGTAAAGAAAGCAACATAGAAGTGCTCACAACCAAACCGCATGTCTAAAAGAAACTAGCAGGAGAGAGGAAAAAAGTATTCCTGCTATTCTAAAGCCAAAACTTTTACATTCTCTAGTTGAAAGTTTCACGTATAACATTACAGAATCTTACCCTTTTGGTTCTGTAAGAAGTCGAAAAACTGCACAGCATTCTGGCTGCAGACCTCTTACTTTAAGTGCCTTCATAAGACAGTCATGTAAGGTCATCCCATTTCGCACATTTACCTGTGACCAAAGGGAAAAAAAATTTAGTCACTCATAGCAAAATTTGTTGGGGGGAGGGAAGAGAAGAAATTCATTTTTTTCATTCATTTTCTTTACAGTTCCAGTAAAACTGCACAGATGCTCATTTTTGAAGTTAATACTTGTTTCATGTAACAAAAGACTGCTGTGCCTTCCGATTTAATTCATCGCACGTTCAGCCAACCTGTCAGGCAGGCATGTTTTCTGCCATATACGTAACTATTGTGTACTTATGCAAAGAAAGTTTCGAAGCCATTTTATAATTTCAATTTCTTACAATTGCTAAGCTTCTGTGCAACATGATTTTATACAACACTCACATAAGTAGGTAGCTTATAAAAGTAAGAGAAATGCAGGCAAATGGAGTTACCTTAAGTATAGAAAATGCTTAATTTAGGTTTCAGGGAACTTCACGTAAGACAATTATTAGTATATTCAGCTCCAAGAAATCTGATAGGAGTGTTCCCTCAAGAAGTTTCACTTCAGCTTTAACTACCATACTTCACTGTGGGCATCCACACGAAGAAAATGGCAATTGAAATGACTGCAAGTTTTACTTCATACAGGCATCGTTGTTTAGGTCAGCCAACTACTGTCTTTATATGTTAAATATGGAAGAAAAGTATCTTGCTCATGTATATTAGAAAAATACAGCACTGAGGTAGAGAAATACAGGTTCTCAAAATAAAGATACACTGTTTTCAAAATATGTCCTCTAGAATTAACAAACTGATGACAACATACTTAATCACAATAAGATCTTTTGTGAAGCCTGGCATTTCTCTTGCCAGATACACTTCATAGCATTAGCAATGGCAATAGTACGACATCTCTTACATAAAGGTAACGTAGACTTACCACTGTGCGCTGCTTGTTGGGCAAGAAAACACGAATAGTATTACTAGTTTTGGAAGTATCTGATATTTTGCCATCATCAGATGCTCGGCGCTGATAACCAAACTGCTGGACAATAGTAGGTGAAATACAGTTTGGGCCATCAAAGACAGAATCTTTGAGTCCAAACCCATTACTGATAGTCTTCCAGGCTCCCTGAATGTGCTCCATTGATGCAGTCTAAGAAACAAAATTGAGGAAGTCAGGGAAAATTACAATATCCTTTGCTATACAGTGGTACTCTCTTTTCCTGACACAACAGACCTCACAGTCTCTTTTAAAAGCATCTGAAAACTGCACTGCAAAACTTGTGACACGATCAACCTACACATACATGGTACAGTTCACCCCCATCTGAAAAGTTAGCCTGAGTCTTGAAAGCATTTGACTTTCTGCACATAAACAGATCATCAGTAATATACATGTAATTTCTCTCACTGCATCTCTGGTGTCACAGGAGCAGTTTGCCATCACGTTAATTTAGATAATCAATGCCTGAAGGGCCTTCAGAAAGGTGGCTAGATGGTAGCTGTAGGCCTAAAGAATAGTCCTGTAAACCAGATAAAGCACACAAGCATTAGCATAGACTGTACTGTTAAGAAAAAGAGGCCCTATGGGAATTAATATTAAAAGTATTCATTAAAGAAATTCTATTTTTATCAGTGATTTTGGGGCTTGGGTTTGGGGAGGGGTAAATTGTTGGTTTGGGGCAGTTTTGGTTTTGTTGGTTTTTTTTAATGTTAGCAAGTTTAATACTGCTAGTATACAATAAAATACCTAACATTTTAATAGTATTACCATTTACAAGGTGTGAAACAGAAAAAAGTTCTAAACACACACACACAGTATGCTCAGTTACATTTCAGCATAAAACTCTCCCAGTGCAGGGACATGAACAACCCCCTGCATATGTCCAAATCAGTACACAGTACTATTTTTGCACACTCAGAGACAAAGGTGTCAGTGTATTTTTTTCCCCAGTTATTACAACTCCAATGCAGCTTGAACTTCAAATTATACTCCAACTGCATCTCATTCAAAACTAGGCAAAAAAAGTCTGGAACAGTTCTGAACAGTGAAATGTACTCCCTGCTAAACTTCCAAGTAGCCAGATTCATTATCAAGCTTTCAAAAAGAAAAAAAAAATAAAAAAGGAACAGTGGAAATAAGCACAGTGGTTTATTTCACCCATAAAACTGCATCCTTTTATAAACATCTAAGAAATTGATGTTTAGAACTACACAGTGCAAGCGTACTTCTTTTGCCACGTGAGTACATTATTTCCAAATTAATCTTCAATGGTCATGCACACCACCTATATTCCTGATCACCTCTACAAAAGGGAAAGTAAGCCATGGAATCACAGGATGACAGAATGGCAGGGGCTGGCAGGGACCTCTGGGGATCACCCAGCCCAACCCCTGCCAGAGCAGGGTCACCCAGAGCAGCTGCACAGGACGGCGTCCAGGCAGGTTTGAGTATCTCCAGAGCAGGAGACCCCACACCTCTCCGGGCAGCCTGTGCCAGGCTATCATATAAGTCATAGAAGGCTATCATATTAAGTCATATTAAAGTTGCAAAGTCAAAAAAACAAATCAGTCAGGAAATGCCAAAATAAAGGTCTCCCAAGCAATCCTAATTCCATCCCCATGGTACAGGAAAGACTTACATTGAAAGACCTACATTGTAGCTGTGAAAGCACTAACAACTTAATTCATTATATAACACCAAACACTCCTTTACTGAACACCTATCAGTATTAAAAGTTTCATTTCATGCGTGGCCCTGTGCCTCCTTTGTTGCAAATTATTTGAACACTGCAATTCATTTCTTCATGCCCTTTTGTGTAGCACCCATTAAAAAAAAGAGAGCGCATACACTCCTCGTATCCCAAACACTCCGATGCTTATGTCAGAGAAAAGACAATGGTATTTGTTACAGTTGAAGTGCTAAAATAATGGAATTAATGAAAAAACCCACCTCCACTAACTAGTCTTAAATGTCCGTTTGGGGATGCCCAGAACTTTGAACTTCAGCATGTTTCACTCACAGTTCAACTCCAAAAAGCCTGAGCTAGATTCATAAGTACTCAACACTGCTACTGACCTAAACCCAGATCTGACTAGTATCTAGAAAGAAAAAAATGTAACAACAAACTTAAAGGAAAAGGTTTGATATACATGAAGCACCTACTGCCTCATGCAAACTCTACAGCAGAAGAGCCCTAGGCCTTTTACACTCTCCGCTACAAAGGGACCTCTTCAGTCAGTTAATGAACATTACTTTCACTGACAATGTATACAATGACGATGTACACCTCCTCTCCAATGCTTGTCATTCCCACATCAATGCCATCAATTGTGCAAGTCCAGTTGTTCACAGGTTCAAAATATTTAAACATGAATAAGATTTAAAACTCAATAGCCAATCAAAATCTAATAGGATTTAGGTATTTGGATATTTCTTTTAAAAATCTATGGCACATAAAGGACAACAGTCTTACATTTGATGTAAAAAAGGAACAAGGAATGGGAAGACACAGAGACACTCCGAAAAAAGAAGGCAGGAGTGGAGATAAAATTGAGCATACAACTGATTTCAGCATGCACAAGCAACTACAATAATCTCACAATTCACATGCATTGCCCTACTGTCAGGAATCAGAAAGGTGAAAAAAGTCGTGTACAGTTGTAACAACCATATTACGCATATGAACAGCTAAAAGAGTGATTTTTTAGATGGTAGCAATAAAAACAGAGTGGAGAGAAACTATTAGAAGAGCAAGATGAAACACAGACAGCTTGTTCTTTTTCTTCCTCTTAACTTACCCACTATGGGGAACCCTACTTTATTTCACCCTTCTAGGTAATACATGAGACAAAACAAGAAGAGCTCAACTGGATTTCTCTGCTGAGTAAGCTGAGATAAGGAATAGCAGGACAACCATCAAAACCTCCTTGCTGTCACTGCTGAGATAAGTTGACAACAACCTAATGTTACGGCCTTTATATTTAATATTTTGATGGGCTGCCAACATTTCCTGAAAAATTCAAGAAAAATGACAAAAAAAACCCCAAACTTGCACCCTGACAAAAGCTAAGTTTCATATCAAAAAAAGGTACTTCTCTGCTCTAATGGTGTTCTCTTGTCCAAATATGAAAGGCCTACTGCATACTGCAGAAGAGGCTCCTAGAAGATCAGAGAAACACATTTTGAGTTTGTTGTACTCAGAGTCAGAAAGCAGCTCCTATCAGCCTTCTGTACAATACAAATGTCAGTTGTATCCTTGCTTATGCACTTGCATCCTCTCTTTCCTAGGATCTTTGCCTCAAATAAGTGCTGGATATTCTTAGGAATATCCAAAGAAGCCCTGCTCTCCTGCCACCATGCTTCAATGGTGCATTTTTGCCACCTTTTTGGCTGCAGCTGAAGACTGTGTCCCTGGCAGCTTGGGTTCGCTCACAGATGTCAAGTTCTTTTTCTAGAAAACGGAAGTACCTCCTCACCTCAGCAGGCAAATTTAAAATGTGCCATTGTTAGCTCTCTCCTTCCTGCCTAAACTGAAGGCTACCAGTTCTACTCACACACTTCAAGAAGGAGCCACCACTGAAGAGAGACGAGAACTCAGCTCAGATGTGTCCCAGAGCCCACAAAGACCTGGAAGTAGCCTGAGGGCAGAGGGGTGGGGGAGAAGAAAGGGAAGTTTAAAAGATACTCACAGTCTCTTGGGGAGAGACAAGGAATCCCTGATGAAAAGCTGCTAAACCCACTCTTGGCATCCATGGTACAAGGGCATGCAGTTAGTAAGGTGGGGCTTGCTGAAGGAACAGCAGTCATCAACTGTCCTGCTGCTGACTTCTGCAGCAGGGTCGATTGCAGTGGGATGACAGGAGGCTCCAGCTCCTCAGAAATACCTCTTCGCTCAGGCCAAGAAGAACCTAGCCAAGAATGCTTCGATTCTGATACCACATGGGCAGCCCCTGGACGTGTTCATTTCTCAAACCTAGTCACTGTTCTTATTCCAAATTATAATCATGGAAGAATAGACACAGTCAAAAAAGCTGCTTCTTAAGTAATTTATAAATGAATTACACCTTTCGCCTGTTTTCTAGTGTAAAAAAAGCTAGCTTACAAAAATTATATGAATATATACAAAAAATCCACTTAGAACTCAAACAGTTCACTGCATACATAGATAGGAGGTAAAAGGATTAGCATGGCAACTACTTGACCAGCTTTGAACTGACAAAAAAATATATTTAATTATACAACATAATATTGCACATACACATACAATTTCTAGTCAGTACACTGAACACAAAACCAAGCACAACAGCAGAAGACAACAACCATACTATTTCACAGGACACAGGTTAGTGTGTCCACCTTCTGGCCACCTTAACAGACACAACACATGCACAGCATAGCTTATCTTTCAGTGTCCTGTAACCCATGCCTTAGCATTGATTTGTTTATTCATTTTGGGTCTTTCGCTCCAACCAATAATTGATGAAAGCCATCTTTACTGAAACTAAATTATTTTTCTCCAACTCTCCAAAGATCCACACCAACTCACTCCAGCAAAAAGGATGCCATTATGTACTGAAGAGAAATTTAATTTAAAATAAAACAGGAAAGATTTTACAATGATGCCTTCATAAATACATAATTCTCAGTTTGTCTATTCCAGAAAAACTGGATTTTCTTTCTTTAAATGAGTTACAAACATATTTCTGAAACATAATCATTACCAGATATTAGATTTATGTTTATGCCATGCTCAAATAATCCATTGCCAACTGAATGTCTTCATGCATCTTTCTAAAACTTTTCTTCCTGCAACTCTTCACTTTCATGGGAATTACTTCAAACAGCCTGCCTACAACTGAAAAACTGCCACAGCAGCATACAAATAATATTTTAAGATCTTTAAGTATTAGCATATTAGCCCACTTGTAGATCCAGTACTGTTAGGAAACGGATACTGATTAATTTCATATTCAACATTCCATTTGAGGAGAAAAAAAACTCATACTATTCCTCCACCTCCCACAGGTATACTGCACACTCCCATACAATAATTCTTAATTGATTTAATATTGCATCAGTGAACAGTTGTCTGGGAGAAAAAAGAGAAATCCACACCAAAGATGTATCTATTGTGATATACAGAAGTAATTTTTTGAAGTAGCTTTTCATAGCAGTAGAAGATAAAAATGGACCCACTCCTATATTAAAAAACAAAGCTGTGATCCATGTAAACATAAATGCAGGACATAAGTTAGGATCAGTCTAACCACCCAAGCAGATCTCTCATAAATCTACAAGGTTAGCATTTTTCCTTTGAATGTCCTTCATTTTAAGAGATCAATGTCAGAAAGCAAGCACCCCCCAACAGAAGTGACAAAAAAAAAAAAAAAAAAAAAAAGGGGGGGAATGTTTTTTTTAGGGGGAAAAGGGAGGAACGGTATTGTTCAGGAGGAAAAAAAAAAAAAAATCAAAACACACCAAAACACCAACAACCAACACTGAAAGATTACCTATATAACCTCTGCCTTGGGTTTTGACCTTGGAAGTATCTTTTGTCACCTTTTTCTCTATTTCTCTGAACCATTCGTTTCTTAGTCACTACTTCATCCATTATGCTGCTAATGTAACTTTAAATTATTTAAGGAAAAAAAATAACATTGGTTTTCCAACAATTGGGCTCTACAGTAAAGGGGAACACACGGAATACAACTCTGACACCTTCAGATTGTTTAATCCTTTGTGAGATTAATACCTTTCTGTATCTAAGAGTAACTTCCCGAGTAAAACTTTAGTTAACAAGTATAAACCAAGTCATACTACTCAGCCGTACTAGGCTGTACTTTGGGCTCTGGTTATTAGGTATTTGTCACCAAAACCATCTGCACCTTTTGCTGCTCTGTGCCTGCTCTCCTCTGTTAATTACAACAGCTCCAGGCTATTTTTCCTAACCAATTTTTAGGAACACCTGTTCAGTTTGTTCCTTCCACACAGATCACTCCCATGTCAGTCACCCATTTCTTTCCACATGAAATTTCTATCAAGTTCAAACACAGAGCTCTAAGTTTCCCCCAAAAAAACCATTAATTCCTTCATTAGATAAACAGGAGCAGTGAACACACTGCTTGTACCTAAAAGAACACAGAGAGATATAGAATACAAATCCTTCCCTTTCCCAAAGCAAAAAAGCCCAGGTAAAAGGAAAAATGCAGCAGGTGTTTCCAAGCACTCAATCAGAACTTTTTAAAATTTTAGTTAAGTACTGCTGCTAAATTTAAGTAAATTCACAAAAATGTTTATAAAATTGCTATTAAAACAACTATGAAAGGAAAAGGCAAGCAAGGAAATGACACAAGTTTTGCACATACATTTTGTACAAGTTTTGCAAACAAAGTACCAGAACTCTATGTCACAAAGTAAAACCTCCACTGTTTCTAGTATAATACTTTATAATTCTTATCTTACAATCAAAACTGGTAAATATTGAGAGGTACTTACTCAATGCTTTAAATGTGTTCTCTTAACATTATGAAGACTATTAAAGCTGAAGTGATATTTAAGACAGCCTCATTTTTTAATTTGGTAAATTCAAATGCATAACTAGAAACAAAAAGCATACTGAACAGTGCTTTCTTATAGCTGATTGTATCAGAATCACATTATATGACACTCTTCTCACGCTTAAGACTTCTTGTTTCTTCACCGTAAGGTTAACTTCTTCACAGCATAGTCCTCCAAAGAAAGATTTAGAGACAGATCGTCAAAGCAGACCTTGCAACGCAGAAGTGGGACTATGATTTTACATGTGTATTGACATTACACAGCCAAGACATTTTGGACAAGCATTTCTTTCCAAGTCTTTCTATCAACTGTACATACGTTCTCAGACACGTGTCTCTTTGCATTCTGAACTTGCTCATGCTTGAATTGTTTCAAGTACGGATGAAAGCCCCAAACTGTGTTTACAGCTGCCTGGAACTCATCCACTTTACAGCAAGGATAAAAAAGTTACTCAAATGTCAGCAATCCACCAAATGCCCTTCCCACACAAGTTCTCAAGGATTAAACAAAAGTGACTGAGAATCTCAGCACAAAGAACTACTGGCTGCATCCTCCCTCACTTGCACATAGAAAATGAAGTAACACTGAGGACACCACCACTGAGAACACGCCAGTCTTTAAACCAACCTCAGTTTTGCTGAAAAGGAACACTGCCTGAGATTAGGTTATTAAATAACTGCTCGGAGCTGCTACTCATGTAAGCTAACTGTATAGTTCAGACATATCACAGTTACTGTTAGAATACCATTGCAAAATACCAGATAATGCTAGATTATCTGTACAGTTAGACAGAATAGGATGTACTGATTCAACTAATTCAAGAGTTAGGTGTTCTCTGCATTCACTCAGGGCAGCTTTAAACTAATAAATTTAGTTTATTAAATGTGGGCTCTGTGCCAGAACCAGGAGTGCCACCAGGAGGTCAATACCGCAATTCCAAAAGCCTGGCCATGGAAACAATGTACTGCTTGGGAAGGGGAGACGGGGAATAAGGGCAACCGCACCAGGAAAGGTGGAAATGGCCACCAGGAAGTGGCGTTGAGGTAATTTTCTGTGAGAAGACAGAACAAATGATTCTCCTTTATATTTTACAATAAAGTGCAGCTACAAATACTAGAGCATATGTTTCTGCAATATGAACTAAATCTAACATGATAATACTTGAGTATTTTAGTTACAAACTGCCTGGACAGCTCTACTAACTTTAGTATTAAAGTTAGCATTATGTACTTAGCCTATGTCAAACATTTACTGTCCTGAGTGCCTCCAAAACCAAATTATGTTCCATTTTAACTCTATCTCACATTATCTTACTAAATATATCCATGCAATTACAGTCCTAGTTTGGGTGGGTTATTATTTATTTAACAAAGTGCCATAACAGACTTTTTGATTTAGAGGTACAATCTCAGAAAAGGGGGGTGGGGGAAAGAACCACCAATTGTAAGATGTCACAGACATGATTTACATTCGGTCTGGATTATTCACAGCAGATCTGTAGCTGTGTGGAAAGCCAAAAGCTATTTGGAGAAGATAGGCAAATATCAAGATCTAAACTTCTAAACTGAGGAAGGGCTTCCCCGCTGCAAAGTAAATATCCATGGAGACTTACTAAAGTAAGAGCTTAAAGTTAAATGTACACTTCTGATAAACAAACACTGAAGCAACTGTAGGCATCCTATCAATTTTGCTGAATAAAAAAAAATAATTTAAAAAAAAAAAATAAAAAAACCCACACACCCCCACACAAACCAACAACCAAAAAAACCACCAAAAAGCAAACTTTACTAGTAGTGAAGGAATACAAGCACAGAGCTCGGTTGTGGTAAGTTTCTCTTCCCCCAGGAAAGACTCAAGAGATCTCAGAAGAAAAACCGGGGCAGGGTCAGGAGGAAAGATAACCAGAGTTATTTATACCTTTAGTTTTCCTTTAAGCGAATGAAGTCCTATGACAAAAGGATGAAGTACATCATCTGTGGAAGGTAACACAAAACCAGAAGATATTTACTATTTTTACAAACTTATACACATACACAACATACCAAGTTAGTAACCAAAAAAATACTTTGTGAATTACATCAATATTAGACAAAACTTATCATCTTTCTCTTACAAGTTTTCAGGGCCTTCTAGACTTTTGTTATTTTATGCAACATTTCAGTGAAATGAGACACACTGTGTAAGGCCAGTCTGCATGACAACCAAATGCTACCCCATCCCAAGATCTCATTCTTATTCAGGAACATTGTAAAAATCTTCTACCGCTAAAAACTCACTAAAGTAATATTTAACTATAAGTTGACTATTTTCTTCTCAAACATCAGTTCCTCACATATACAGAAACACTTTGCTGACTCACAAATGTTATGACAAATCTTGTACCCAAAACAGAAAAAAGTAATAAGAAGCTAAGCCTCTGAAGGCTATCTGTATCTTGCCTATAAGCATTAACCGCTAGAGCAAAAATTCCTAGGGAAACTGAAGAAGTCTTGATTAAAGGATATGAAGCTCAGATTAGTTAAAGAAAGAAGTCAAATACGCAAAAATATTCACTAGATAGTAATTGGTAAAATGTTTTCTTACCCAAAGCTCCCATCCCAATTAGCAACTCCTAAAACAACTCCATGCAGAGATGATTAGAGAAGGCAAAGATGCAACATAGTCCCAGTCATTGAGGCTGGAAGGAACCTCTTAAGATCATTTAGTACAACCTCCCTGCTCAAGCAGGGTCGGCTACAGCAGGCTGTCCAGGACCACATCAGCTGGGTTTTGAGCATCTCCACAAACACACACTCTGTGCAACCTGTTCCAGTGTTTGACCACCCTCACAAGTAAAAAAGTTTTCTTGTGTTCAGGTGGAGATTCATGTGTTTTAATCTGTGCTCAATGTCCCTTGGGCTGTCACTGGACAGTAGTGAGAAGAGTCTGGTGTCCTCTTCATGCCCTCCCATCAGTGTATTCATACACTGATGATAAGATCCCTGCAAAGCTTTCTCTTCCCCAGGCTGAACGGTCCCAGCTTCCTCAAGTCTTTCTTTATAGGAAATACAAGAAAGTACACATAAAAAATTCCAGAAGATACCTTATATTGCTAGCTCACTTTTGGTTAGAAGTATCCTCTCTCCTGGATAGAGCAGGTAGGAAGGGAAAAGGGAAAATGCGGGAAAAGGGGAAAAGCAGGGAAAAGTGGGAAAAGGGAAAAAGCGGGAAAAGGCGGGAAAAGGGAAATGAAGCTGCAGTGATTTTACCTGAGACAGTAAATTCCCAAAGACTAGTAAGAAACCAGAAGAATACTTTGGAATCTCCACCTACAGCCACGTAGTAATTTTAAAACTAAAACCTACTTAACAGTCTGAACTGTACATTTACCCTGCTAAAATTCTTACAATGAGTGTGGTAAAACACTGGAAGGGGTTGCCCAGAGAGGTAGTGGAGGCCACATTCCTTGAAACATTCAAGCCCAGGTTGGACAGGGCTCTGAGCAACCTGATCTGGGTAATGGTGTCCCTGCTCACTGCAGGGGGGTTGGACTAGATGGGCTCCGGGGGTCCCTTCCAACCCAAAACATTCTATGATTCTAACTTGCATATCTCTCTACGGCAAACATTTAGGAATGTGACATACAAAATATTGTGAATAGGGTTTCCATCATGGAAAAAGGTAAGCAGGGAGACTGGGAGAAGCGAGGAAGGAATGCTGTCTTTTACACACCAGAGGAAAAGCTGAGATGTTTAGGTCTAACAGAAGACAACCAATCAGCAGTAACAACGTATTTAGGAAATAATCCACGGGGAAGAGATGTTGTTTGCTTGTTTATTTTTAACATATTATATTACTGAGGAATAAAGTGTGGAAAGTGATGTGACCAGGAAGTATGTGGGGGCTAGAAGCAGAGAAAAAACATGGAAGATGAAAACCACTGTAAGAACAGAGAATAAGCAGAATACCAGAGAAAGACATCCTCATAGGAACCAATATAGGCATGGGGGGTGAGGACAAAGTGTTGGAGGTTTGTTTCTTTTAAAGTAGCTAGGTTGACAATTAGCAAACTGATAAAAACAAGCATACAGTTATGATCCTCACATTTTTCTAAGAGGTCAAGAAATTTGTAAAGACCCATTCCTGAAAAATACAAAAACTAAAAACTGAGCTGAAAAGTGTCTGGGACAAACTTTGAGAAATTAATCCAGTCAGTATGATGGATAACATTAGATGAGAAAGAGGAGAGAAAGCTGATGGAGAGGGGTAGAGGTTTTATAGACTGAAAACATAAAGCATTTTTATTGTAAAATGAGACAGAAGAAAAAGGAATCTCATATACGAATCAAAAAGAGAAGGCATAGCATAAAACAAGGGTGATGGGTTAAAGAAGAAGCAGGTACATTATTTCTACCTGCAACAAAAGTAATAGCTGTAATAGGGTAAAAATCATGTATTTTTCTTGACAGATAAGAGATACATGAAAACCAAAAATCAGTAAGAACATCTGCTAACAGAATTGGCAACAAGGAGGGCTTAAGAAGCAAGTGAGTTGACAATATCAGATGTGAGATTCAATTAAACCTGAGAAGTAGAATTGTTCACCTAAGACAATGGCAAAGCTAAGGGAAAACAACTCTATACCGGAGGAAGTTTGCCTACTTGCAGGATTTCCACCTGAGATACTCCACAGTGCAAGAGAAGAAGTAAGGGAAGCAGGTGTTCTGTAAGGAGAACACTGAACTCACACAATTTGATCACTGATCTTACCTCAGTGTCAAACCTTTGCTTTAGAAAAATGAAAAATTCTGCTACAAATACACACATAATTGCACAAATAGCCAGAACAAGAGTTTGAAACAGAGTTTTAAAATGATTGGTTTGTGTTTCAGTGCTGTCAAGTCACTTTTGAACTAAATGCTGACTGTTTTAGAAAATACATTTGGACAATATTGCATTTATGATTAGATAATCACAAACATTAGACATTTCAGCACTGTGATTCAGACAGTCATACATCTGCCTATATGATATCCTGTATGTGATACTTCTGCAACTGAACCCCAGTGTTATACTGTTATGGCATTCTTGCTGTTTCCTCCAGTTTTCACTACAGTCAGTTTGGTAGATACAGCACTTTGTCACTGGCAGTGCTGAAAATCTATTCCTAGGAAATTCTATTGTGTGAAGGAACCATCAACTTAAAATTTAATCAAAACCAGCTAGGCTTTTTAGAAGTTATGACAAAACCCTCCCTCCTACTACACGTGTTCCTGGGCTACACCGTTAATTCCCTGTCTCTCAAATCACATTGCCTATTTAAAGTCTCCACATGAGAAACTGAGAAAGACAAAACAGTCAATATACAAAGGAAACCAAAATTTAAAAAAATCCTTCTGCCAGACATAAAATATGCAAACAAAAGTGAAAGAATCTCTTACAGTTACAGTGGCAGTATTATTTGTGGTGACAGAAAGAAATATTTTCAAATGTAAAACAATTGTAGTCTCAATCTGTCTGATAATTTTATTGAAAGTTTTCTTCAGAGCATACCGCACTTCTGTAAAACAAAATAATTCCAGGTACTGTCCTGCAATTTAACATCACAAGGGCAGATCTTACTGGAATAGGTAAAAATAGCACTAGTGAACATGCCAAAGGAGAGTCTTTCCACTATATGGCCAGTGCTTAGATTGCAACATCAGCTGGCTCTCTTTTTATAACCTCTTGATCGCCAGTGAACAAGTTACACAGTCAACTTAAAAGGTTTGAGAAATCTAAGAGTAAGCTCTGGAACTCACTTTTAGCTGAAATCAATCCACTGTATCATTCTGACATGAACGCTTTGTTCCAGCATGCTATTATTGCCTGTGTAAGCTTTATACTTGCTTCTAAAGCATTTAACAGAGATGGATGATGTAATTCAGAACATGGTTTATTTTTTGTGAAATGTCAGCAAAAAATCAGAGGCTTGCACACTTTGTTGTTTCTTTTGGCTGCAACGCACTGTGGAAGCTACTTAACTTACTACATTCTCTCCAGCTGTGCACGTTCCATCCTTCAATGAACCCATTTTGGCCCACTTCTGCAAGTGTACCCACTCAACTCCAACTACCCTGGCACAACCACTCCATAGCACCTGAACTCTAGATGATTGGGTATTTTTCCATGATTTCACATAAAGATAACAATCATCACAATATGAACATTTAAAATTGTTAGAGCAGTGATCAAACTGAGACAGAAATGTTGTTTTGCTAGAAGAAATTCATCCTCCTTAGCCAGCAGCTTGACTTACAGATGACTGAAATCTCTTAGCTTTCTAATTAGGTAGAAGAGAAACCAGTATCCTCCCATCTTCAATGCCACAAACAGGTTTCTGCCCACTCATGGTCACAGATGGGTATTGATCGGACATGGCTTTCAAAAGTTATTGGAGAGGGAGACAGGGAGGGAAAAGAAAGGTTAAAAAAAGGATGTCACTTAGCATGCACAGTTACTATTACATTTTTCCCCTCATTCTAAGAAAAAAGTGAATTATCAACATATTTAATTCGCCTTAAGTGTGAAAGTGCTGCCACAATAAAAAATGTTTTTCTTATTTGGACACAGTGGCCCCAGTACTGTGTCTAGATGAAGAAATATACATAGCTCTCATGCTATCAAATTCAGAAGTAGAAAGAGTTAAGACACATTTGCAATGCTTAATGCACGAGTTTTACAATATAGGTTTAACAAAAAAAAACCCATAAAATTACAAGAGGTGCACAAATAACCAACTAAAAAAAAACCCCTTATTTTAATGGGCTTATGAAATAGATTAGAACTGAAGGAATTCAAAGTCTATCAGAAATAAGGAAACTATTTACCTGGCAGTAATCTTGGAATTAACAATTGCCAGGTGAAGCCCGATCTTCTAAAAAAAAAAAAAAAATGTTTTATAGAAGCTGGAGTTACATCCTATGTCAACTTTCAATGAAACTTAGAACAAAATTTCTAAAACAAATTTTAAAAGCCCCAAGTTGTTACTGTATATCAAAATACACCTTTTTCAACTGGAAGCTAGAGAGGTAATTACAGGCTCTTTCACCTCCACATTAAGTGGAATTAAAATCCACCTTGCTTTTTCTTTTACAATAAACTTATGAAAATATTGTACTTTCTACAATAATCATTTGGGAATAACATAACTAGCATTTTTTGGGTAGCAAAAAATTAGGTATTTTAAAAACTCATTAAAATATTATTAACTAGTATTTTTTCTTCCCAGCAACATTGCCACCACTGAAGCTTCCAGTTTAATGGTCCTCCCTACATTTGCTCTATTACTTTGCAGGACTATCCCTCTGTGTTCCCACATTTCTGTAACAATTCCATGCAAGCAAAAGGGAGTACACATATCTTCACCTGTTTCACTATGCCTCCTTCAGTTGCACCAAGAAACTTCTCTAAAGGCTCACATGTAGTTTCTTCTATACAGGGAAAATTACAGAATAGAGTAAAAAGGATGATAATTTACTTGTTTGTCCAACAAGCAGTCACAGTGGCAGAGAGACACTTCATCTCTTCCACAGGTGGTAAGAGAGTAAGGAGAGCAGTGACTGTTGTGGTACGCTAACAGACTGAAAATACCACTCCAGAAAATATTGAAAGCACGACCAGACTTTAAGCAAACACTGTTAAATGACTAAGAATAAAACAAGAAAGTGGAAAATGCAAAAACTAGCTCAAATTACTGATAAGAGTTGACAGGGACATATACTGAAAAGAAACGACTAGCAAAATAAAAGACATTACAGAAAAATAAAAAGGAAGATTAGTCACATATTAAAGTTTCTCAATATATACACCTAAATGTTAGCCCTACAAAGGGACAAAGGCATTAAAGACATCTTTCTTCTAGTTGTACACTACCTTGCATCTCCCTCCTGCTAGTATCTCCAGCTAGGTTCTAAAACACTCATTGTCAAAAGACTAGCTTGATCTATAGTGAAAAAAATTTATGTAACAGAAGACTATAATGGGGGCTCTGAGCCATTTTTAAAAGTCTAAACCTCTCAGCCAGCTTTAATTAATATGGTTAACCCCATGCCACACCCAGCTGCAAGTTAGTGAAGCAACCTCCCTCTAGCTTGTGAACTAAAAATATACAAGATGTCTCAACTGCTCTTAACCGATACTACGTATTTCAATTGGAATGCATATTAATTAACACCGTTTTGTCAGCTGTTTGTCAGCAATGAAATATTTTTAGGGTCAAAACAATAGCAAGCATGCAACATAAGCTGAAGTCTGAAATGAAGCAGCATAACCCAGCAGTAAGAGAAAACAGGCAGCATTACCGTAATCAACGCAACATCTGCAGAGAGCCACAACACAGCAAGTGAAATGAGTCCACAGAGCAATGAAACCGAGAACAACATAAAAAGGGGGTTATATCAGAAGAGCTGGAGATACAGGTCCCATTTGCAGATTTTCAGATAGTGCAAAGAAAACAAGGCAGAGTCACCTACACACTCACCGCATGCACAGGTTATTTGCAAGGCAATACTAGAACTATTTTGCCTGCAGTAAAAACCAATCAGCTTTGATTTAACTGTGCTACTACCCTGCTTTATTTTTGCAAGAGTGCAGGATAGGTTCGGAACATGCATAGGAGAAATGGTAGAACACAGACACACCTGTGGCTGCAAACAAATCCTATGACCTGCATTCGCCACTGTAGTGTTTTACACAAACATAGAGGTTTTCTACATTAAAATCTTAGCTCTAAAAATCTTGTCGTTCCCCACAAGCAAGCAAAACCCCGTAGAAAACACATCATTCAATCACATTGACCATGTCCCTTAAAACCCTGAAAAAAGCATACTCACTAATGTTAACATTGCATTTATTAATTATAGTTATAATTCTTAGCTCTGAAGTCTACTAAGAAAATGCTTTACTCCTTTACAAATGACTCAAGGACAGTGCCGTTTATCCTTATCTACTGGATGCACAGCAGCATTTCAGTATACAAGAAGACCATATTCTATTAAACTGTAAAAGGTCAGTACACATTGATGCAATAAAATCAACTTTCTGTGAAACAGATGACATTTGTAGTACAAACACAATATTCAAGTCACTAAAGGAATAAACGTGTGCCAGCTGCTTTCCAAAGCAAAATTGTTTACAAAAAATAGTGCACGCAGCAAGAGCCAACAGAGCACTGAGAATTATTCACAGAACTTCGTCCAAAACAGGCTTTCTTTTCAGAAAAACTAGGAACATCAATAAAAACATATCTGGATTACCCATACAGAATACTATACAGAGTAAATTGTATCTACTTCATGCTGTCTCAAAACTCCATCCTCACTGCTAAAACACCTTGTTAATTTGTCGTAAAGGTAGCATCTTTACCTGATTTCCTAGTGTTATATCAGCTCCTCTTTCAATTAATTTCTGGAGCTGACAAAATGTTTCCACAACCTTATTCAATACACAATGAATGTATTTCATACCAGAAAACACTGAAGCTTTTGCATAAGCAATTACATAAAATCAATCAAAATCAGTCCAATGCAGATGTAAATATGTCTGCTCATTTACAAGTTAAACTTAAATGAAAATTACTGAAATCATGCTTGAATTACCATTCTTGAAATTTTAATTAAAACACAATTTTTAAGCTTGCTTTGACTATTTTTGTTACTTGCCCAAATAAACGTAATTTTGACTTATGCAATTTGACATTTTTACGAGAAATAGAACATTGACTTCCATTGCTCTTCACACAGTTACACAGTCTTTAGATTTCTGTATTTTTAAGTTAGAAAATGGTCCAGGAACTCATTTCTTACAAAACAATTACCCTTTTAACTTATTCATTTGTTTCAAACTGAATTTGCATGAAAGTTTTGGAAATTCAACTGCACAAAACCATGCTACCCTTGTTCCCTAAGCAACTGATCTTACTTGATCATGCCACCCAGCTGTCTTGCCTCTCCTCCAGCAACTCTTGGCCATTTAGTTTATTTCAACTAAACAGATAGAGGCATCAAGAATATGGAAGTCCACAGGCTATAGAAACAGAAAGCCAGAGTTTGAAAGAATCCTTCGCTCTCCCAGCCTCTTCATCAGCTGGGGCACCGCAGCACAAACCTTTGGTGTGCCAGCTGCAGCAGCACATCACCACGTGACAAAACCAAACCAAGCCAAAACCCTCCCTCTTGCTTAGCTGGCAGGCCAAGGAGGTAGGCAAGCAGCGTAAGAATAGAGGGAGAGGAGGAGGAGAAAAAGTCCGGAGGGTGTTTAAGCAAGGTAGTATCGAAGATGGGAAAGCAAGGAGTGCTAGGGGCATTACAGAATTGTGACAAAAGGAATGACTGAAGATGTCACCGAAAAGACAGTACAGTTGCAGCAGAGATAATCAGAGACCCAAATACAAATCTGTACTGAAGGAGACTGTTAGTTCATTTGCTCTCATAAATTCATTAGGAATATAAAAATAATTTAAACATTGTGTATCCATAACACAAAAGTGAATTTATCAGCACAACCCCTGCATTTGAAACTAACTGAATTTTAGACTTATTTATACATTGTAATTCAAACTAACAGCTTTTGGTTCCCATCTCCTACAAAAGTTTTAGAACCAACAGCTCTCATCATCTCAATTGAATTTACTTCCAAAGACAGAAAACAAGGAAAACTTGTTTTTAACTCAGCTTCTGGTTTCCCAACAGTTAAGGACCCAAATAAATAAACTGGGGGGAGGAGGGGAGTATATGCCCCAGAAGAAACTAGCGCTGATTTAGCATACCAAGAATTGCTGACCAATGATTTCCGTGGGTCATGTTTGTGGTTTATAAAATATGAATTATTAAAATAAGTTGTAGTAAGTTCGGGCCCTGAGACAGCAGTAACTGCATATGTAATTTGAATAGACTTTGCTGCTGTTGTTAAAGAATAAAAAATGGAAAAATTTATTCATACACCCAAGGTATTCAACTGAAAAAAATAAAGTTTTATATCTTCTTTGGAAAAAAAAAAAAAAAACCACAAACAATATTTTCTCTTCTACTTCCAGATTTTCTTTCAAAGCAGGCTGGTCAGCAGTGTTGCACAATAAGTTGTTCAGTCCTGAAGATATTAAGTATGGCAACAAACCATATGAAAGACACACTCCAGATTTCTGAAAGCACCACTGCTCCAACCCAAGTAAACTAGTTCACATCTGATTTAATAATCTAAGAGTAAATTGCTTACCATATTAATCAGTCATCCATTTCATGAACACATACTTACAACTCCATACCTTTTTTATGATTAATTGTAACCTTAGGGTTTAGCTACAGAAAACATTCACTAAGATAAACTAAATTAAAGCCATTTCAATTCTGAATGGGTGTCCATACAACAGATTTAACTGAACTGCCTGAAATTAGCTCTCACGTTGACCAATTCCATCTTTTATTCTGCACCAACACTGCAGACATGTCCTGAAGGATAAGCATGTCCATTCAAATTATATGCTAGTTTTACACAAGGCAGTGATCCTTTAGGCAATATTTGGAGCCGAGTTTTTCAGAAGCATTAAAGATATTTTAAGTCTATTGTACAAAACTGTTTTCAGATATTTTCAGTTGGCTTCCGTTTTTGAACAATCTTAGTTTTACTCTGTTACAGCCCCTTCTTGTTTTGCATACCTACAACAATCTACAATTGCATCTGGAATGCACGCACACTGTGCTGTAGCAATTCCACTACAAACTGTTTTTGAGATCTCGTTGTTCTAGGTAAGGTCTCTATATTTATGGATGTCACTTAAAGGCTAAAAAGAGAGAAAAAAATCTACACAAATTATTTAACCTGACGTAGGCAAGACAAACAATGAACAAGAGACATGCTGTCTCTTACTCCAGTTTTCAGATGCCTTTTTTTAAACTGAATCTAAATCGGGGAAAAAAAAAAAATCAAGCAAGCAGCTCAGGCTGAAGAATGCCTAAGCAGAATGGATTCAGATATGCTAATGCAACTTAAACGCATTTTCCGTTCTCGTTTCAGAAGACAGTAGATCAAAGCAACAGAAAGGTTAGGGAGTCCCGGCTGGAAGCACAGGAGGGACACAGCTGCCAGCAGCGACGCGGAGGAGGCCAGGCAAGCAGGGCCACGGCTGGACACACACCACCCCCCCGGGCACCATTCCAGGTGCTTGCTCCTGGATGCCCGTTGCCCATCGCGCCCGCTGGCCGCCCCAGCACCGGGCCGGGCGGTGGGAGGCCCCAGGGC
>KL269744.1:15483-32197 GCA_000699545.1 Podiceps cristatus | reverse complement strand
CCGGCCGGTTGAACATATTCTCCGCCGCCATCTTGCGCTTCGAGTTTGGCGCCGGGCTCCCGCGGAGGAGGAGCCTCAACATGGAGCCGAGGCGGAGACTGCCCCGATCCCAGGGCGATGTGCCTACTTCGTGGAGAGGAAAAAGCGCTTCTGCAAGATGATCCCGGCTCTCGGGAGGCGCTTTTGCGGAGAGCATGGGCAGCAAGAGGTACCGGGCTTTGTCGGGCAGCAAAGCAGGCCCTTTTCTCCGGCTAGAGAGGATGGGCTCCTGGGGGCAGGGGAGCCTCGGGTTCTCTGCGAGGGTTTGGGGCAGGTGGGAAGCCCCGGCGGCAACCCGGGGGTCTGGGGCGTCATGTCCGCCTGAGCTGGTCCCGCAGCACGGGCAGGGGAGGCAGCGCCTGCGCCTTCCTTTGAGCCCTGGGTGTGCTGAGGCTGTCGGTGCAACCCAGCAGTAACACTGCCATTACATTGTAGGTTTATTCTTTTAGGATCCTCTTAAGTATTAAATTCTTACCTCAGTTTTTCCATTCTGGTTAACCGAGCTACTTCACAGTAGATGTTTTATGAAACTCAGATGTCCTTCAACAGCTTTTCTAAAACAGGAAAACTAAATGCATGCTGAAGTGTTGCCTAAAACTTTTCTTCTGTAACTAGGAAGAAAATGTCAGAAAAAGAATTCCATGCCCTCTTGATCCAAAACAGTAAGTATATGTAAATGATTTTCCTATTCTTTGTCAGAGTTCACATGATAAATGCTGTTACTTACTTTTTTTTTTCCCATTTGGATTTTAGCACTGTATATGAAGACCAACTACAAAAACATTTAAAAAAATGTAATTCAAGAGAGAAGCCAAAGCCAGTAAGTGCAGTGTAAATTCAGCACTACTTCCTCTCAGATTTAAGACCCTAAACATTACAGCTCTGCAGAGAATTTATTGTGCTGACAGCAGCTGTGAACGGGGGGACAGCAGTCTTAGCAAGCATTACAGTAAGGACAGTACGGAAGCTGAATAAGTACTTCCTGAAATGGAATTCATATTCTACTCTCTTCATCTTCTATGTCTCTTCTCACCGTAGTTCAGTACATTTTACTTCCCTCAGTTACAAATAAAAATGCTGAATTAATTTTTCTCAAAAACGTTCTCCAAGAACAGTCTCTCACAATGCCATTCATTTTAGAGGCTTGGTGGGAGATTGTCCTTGGAAAGCAAAACTAGCAGGGAGGCTCTAGGTGTTTTCCTACCTAGCCAGCTGCCCGCTTCACTCAAGCTAGTAGTGAATCATGGAAAGCTAGGCTGACAGTTGCAGCCAGTGCTAAGGGAAGGAATAAGATGTATGTCTCAACAACTGTTTCAAGAAAACAGAAGGTGGCTTCTTTATTGTCTGCATTTCTGCCTTATCAGTATTGCACCTTTAGTATAACCAGGCAAACCTTCCTGGCCTCTGGAATCAATCTAGTAAGCATTGACAGCTTAACTCTTATGAACACATTGAGTCTTGTCAAAATGTGTCAGAACAGTCATTGCTGCTGGGGATTCAGGATTAGACTATAGGAAAAAAAAAAATTACTTGGAATATCTTCTTTTTCAATGGATTCCTATTCCTATGTATCTTACAATAAAAAACACTGAAAAAAATAGCCTTTTGCTTCCCAGTAATTAACAGAATCCAATATATTTTCTTTTGATTTTTAAAGGTCTACTTTGTTCAAGATATTAATGCAGGTTTAAAAGACGTAGCAGAAATACCAGAAAAACAAGTGAGTACATTTATTTATACATACAAATTACTCACATTTGTATGTGAGTCCCTACATAACATGTTGCAGTTTATCATGTGACTAAAGAACTATTAAAAATGAAAAAGGTATTTATGGGTGGCACTTTTTTCCCCTTAAAAAGGTACCTATCTGTTCTCTATCCAAAGAAGAGCTGGAGACCTTGATTACCAAGTTGAAAAAAGCAAGTAGTGGTGAGCTTACTTAATACTGAAAATAAGATGTTTTAAATGGAATTGATTAAATATGTTGTTGGTTTTGTTGTTAGATAGCTATGAAAATGTGAGACATTTGGCACTGAACACATCTGATGGAATTATCAAGATGGAGGCAATCCTCCAATAGCTAAATTTTACTTAGAAGAATAAACTAGATTGAGAAAATGATAAAACACAGACCTTTTATTCATATAGCTAATTTCCCTTTTGTATTTTTTATTTCCCACTCAGATGCCATTACAGATAACAGTACAGCTCTGTTATAAACATATGATGATAGATTTATGCTCCCAACAGACTATTTTGTTAGTGCTACAAATTGAGCTTATGTCTGACTGTTGTAATGTGTGTGTTACAAAACCAGAAACCCTTGAAACTGGAAACCTATACCTAAAAGTTTTGCATTTGCATGCAGGCCTGGAACTTCACCTTAAAGAACAAATACTGTCCCACCAGGCTTTACAAGAAGCCTTAAAAGACCCAAAGAATGGGGAATCTGCTTTCAAACACTTGAAACAACAGGTATGGTCACTGCTTTACTAATAGCTATAGACGTTTTTAAATGTGGAATTACACAGCTGTAAATTCGAGCGACCATGCATGCATGATGCTAATCACTTCATATAGAGGAAATCTGATATGCTGTATAAGTCTGTGCTTTTGAAATGATGGCATCATACATAAATTTTGAATGGCTGCTTGTTAAGTATTAGTAACAAAAGTTTATTAGGATATTGAAGTAAATTACAAATTGTGTTGTGGTGTTCTGACTTGTTACTTATTTTATATTATAATAAATCAGAGCTACAAAATGTAAAATGTGTTATTTGCTAAGAAGTAAAAGGAATTTCTTACTTTTTCTCTAACAGCTGGTCCTAGATTTCCTGGTTGTATAACACACGCATAAAAAGAATTGGAGAGCCTGAGTTTACCTTCTGCTTTTTTAATGTATTTTGATTGGCAGGAATTTTAAGAGAGATGGATTGCACACTGTAGTAAAATAGAAAGTTTGGGGGAGAAAAATTTAAAAGTGAGAAATGTCTGTTTTCTGTACTTTCTTTCCATGCTCTACTCTGCTTTCCAATGTATTACAAAATGTGTAACTGCAGCAGACAGGGCTCTGCAGGCACTGATGGCTTCACGGAAAATCCAGGACAGTACCCATATTTAGGATGGCTACTTCAGGAATCAGCCGAGAACAATATTATAATGCGTACCAAATCCCAAAAATCCATTTCAAAATCTTCTGGGTGGAGTTCTATGAGCAGTGGAAGAAGGGCAGGGTGATGCTGTCTAGCCAGAATTTATAATCCCTTTTCTCTGTACACACAAGATCTTTTCCCTAATCCCTTACGGAAAGGAAAGCTTGAAAAAGTCTTCTGCAGTTTGGTGAAGTAATCAGTTTTCTATCAGGCATTACAATACACAGCATATGTATTTGCTTGGTTCGTAAATAATCTTTTGATGTTTGTAGGCTTCTATTTTAGGTAACATGGAAAAATTACATTTACTTGGGCCAGGAAGATGTTTTGTTGAGTTTGGAGCTGGGCGAGGAAAGCTGTCTCATTGGGTTGATGTTGCCTTACAGAATGTTGAAAATGTTCAGTTTTTGCTTGTAGAAAGGGCAACTACAAGATTCAAGGTAAGAGAGGATCTTGTCACATTAGCAGAATGTAACTTTTAAAACTGTTGTCATTGAAGCTGTTAGTATTTGCTTTTTATCTTCAAAAATAACAGTGGCTTTGAAATATTAAAAAGTTTTGGAAGTGTGATTGCCTACCTTCCATACTTTGCTGATAGGAAATTTACTAGAAAAAAATCCTGATACCTGATGTTGGGAATGTGTAGATGTTGACTTGGCAGGAAAAAAGTCTGGCATTAATATCTGGAGCAAAGTTATAATTATTAGTGGCCAGCCTTACTTAATAATCTTGTTCTGTTTACACAGGTGGATGGAAAACATAAAAGGAGAGATTCTATATTTGAAAGGCTTCAAGTTGATATTCAACACTTATGTTTAAGTAAGTTCCTTCTTGGATTGCATAATTCTGAAATACAGGCTTAATTTTATATGTTGAACACTGGAGTTCAAGTCAATTTGTATGTAGCATGCTTAAATGTACTTGGTTTTGAAAATTATTCTCAGTGGTTGCTTGGACACATTAATGCTGTGTGTATATACATATATACACATATATATTAAATGGGGATTTAAAATTTTCTGCTTTTTATACATTTATGGTATATCATTATAGGTGAGAAATTAAAAAAAAAATCCACCACCAACAAAAAAATCCCAAAAAACCCATTTTGACAGTGTTTTAGAACTTGCAGGATTAAATACCTTTGCATCGTTTGTTTTAGGTGTGTGGAATGAAACAAGACGCGTATCATTGATATGCTTTGCATATCAATACTGTAGAATTTGTGGGAACACTTGTCATCAGGAGATGCATTAATGTCACATTTACATTTCATAGACAGTATAGAAAGGCTGAAATGGTTAAACAGATAAATGTAACTATCTTGGCATAAATGCAAAATCCTGTGTTTTTAATACTTCATTTTAATAAAAGGCAAAGTATTTATATTGCTATTTAGCTGGAGCTAATATCTGAGCCACAGATAATTCTGCTAATGCAGACTCTGGTAAACATTTTACTACTATATAGTAGTGTCGCTGATCAGAAACAAAATTGTATGGCTTTATAATAGCATTAAAATACATTCTTTGCTTTTGGACAAGGTTGAGTTGTTTAAGAAGAATATGCTTCTCAGCCACAGCACCCGATTCTCTTGGTTTGTTTTAGAAAAAGCAGCTTTCCTTTTAATAGTTTATAACTGTATGTACAGTCTACTGTATTTTTAGTAGTGGTAAACTTTTTTTTTTAATAAAGTGTGTTGAAATTATTGCCTCAACTATAATAATAGAGGTTCTGCGGTTGTTTGTTTATTTTCTTCCTTTCCTCCCCCCAGATAAGGTACCTATTTTGGAGAAGAAAAACCTACCAGTGGTAGGAATTGGGAAGCATTTGTGTGGTGCTGCCACAGGTATGAATTATTTATGTGTTAAATGCAGAAAGTTAGGATACTAAGTCTTACAGTCTGAATGGACTGATCTTCCAAACTCTTTTTAAGCTTTTCTTGCCCTCTAATCCTTTGGTGAATGTAGTAATCATATTCTAAATATCAATTGACTGCAGTGGAATAGAAAATAGATAATACGTGCAGGGCTACTTTAGACGGAAGTAAAGCCTGTCTTGTTTTCTGTAGAGTAGAACAGTGTGTGGCAGTGTGGGTCATGTATGTGTAAACTGCTGGAAGTTGGGTTTGTTTCTTTGGGTGTGTGTGTGTGTGTGTGTGTGTGTTTGTTTTAACACTGTCACCTCTACTCGAAATGTTTGTTTTTCTAAATTTGTACTGGCTGTCTGTGTATCCCAAGCAAACAAATGAGAAGAATGTGTTTCTGTCCTGATAATTTTCAACTGATACACTTTTTATAATGTGACATGTCTACCAAGTAGAGAAAGACATCTCAAATATAATACCTACATAGGTACTATTACAAAGATGACACAGTTAAGCATTTAAGAAGTATATGTACATATTAAATAGAATGTGTCCTAGATATCAAACTTTTAGAGCAGATACTTACATGTTTTACAGGGAGGAGATCCTCCTACAATATGCCAGTTTTTTAACCAGAGTATTTCAAATTCACGTGTGTAGAACAAATATGCAA
This sequence comes from Podiceps cristatus, assembly GCA_000699545.1. Taxonomy (NCBI): domain Eukaryota; kingdom Metazoa; phylum Chordata; class Aves; order Podicipediformes; family Podicipedidae; genus Podiceps; species Podiceps cristatus. The sequence goes on along the minus strand of KL269744.1, from coordinate 26,460 downwards.
GAGGATAAGCCCTTACTATCTCCAGATATTTCCTGATACTCCTTCAACATGTAGGGTTGTCATGTTTTCAGAGCATGCTTGTAACTTTTAGTTATCCTTAAAATTGCTTTTTGGCTTAGTTTGTGATACATGCTTTTATTCTTTTTCTTTGTGGGAAGTACATTCCCAACCATGATGCAGCCTGTATAAATCATGGCACGGTGTTCATCACTATTTTTGGGGCGGTATATATCTGGCTTTTTTTCCAGATCTTGCTTTGAGATGCTTGGTTGAAAGTTATACAACCTGCTGTGATGGAGAAAATGAAGAGCCTGCACCAAAACGCTCTAGGAATGATAAGACAGAAGTGGCTTCTAACAAATCTGTTGATAATAAAAGCAACGAAGACAACCGTAAGCCTGTAGCTGGAATTGTTATTGCACTGTGCTGCCATCACAAGTGTGACTGGACACATTATGTAGGCAGAGAATTCTTTAAATCAGTAGGACTTGGACCAGTAGAATTCAATTATTTTCAGAGAATGAGTAGCTGGGCCACATGTGGCATGCGTGAAACCAAAGCCTCTACAAGTGAAGAAAGTGAAGATCAAACAAGTGACAGAGAAGAACATGAGCAAACATTCAGCAAGACAGAGAGTCGTTCTGATACTTTACAAGGGTATGTAATTTTTTTTCTAGCAAATGGGCTCCTGCAGAAAAGCCAAATTATGTGCAGTGGTATATGAAATTGTTTTAGGTCCTCAAAATGACTCATTTACTGAACACTTTACTAATTTTATAGAAATACTCTACTTTATAAATACAATTTTCATGGACATATGTTTCAAAATATTTAAACAGTCATGCTTGCCTGAATTGAACTTACGGTGATTTCACTAGTTTTTCTAGGCTTTACTACAAATGTTAATTAACAAAACTACTCTACTGACACATGTTGTTTGCTGTTTTCCTCCTTTTTATGAAACCAGGATACTTACTGTTGAAGAACGAAAGGATGTAGGTTGCCTCTGTAAACTGCTGATTGATCATGGACGGCTTGAGTATTTACAACAACGAGGATACAAGGCTGCACTACAGTATTATACAGAGTCTGCTGTGTCCTTGGAAAATGTTCTGTTGACAGCTGTCCCAAGTCCATCTTTGATATCAGAGACAACTACATGACAGGAGATAGATTTGGAATTGGTAGGAAAAAAACCCTATGAAACTTAACTTGGATTTTTAAAAAGCTAATTCATTGCTTACAAAACCCCTGTTGTAGTCTTCCAGGAAATTCACAGTTTCACTGCAAATTCCAAATACACAAAGAAGTTCTCATCAGTGGAAAAAGAAAATCCCTAAGAATATTTGAAACCTGTTGTATGCCTCTGTTAGGAAGAGGTATCCTTGATACTTTCTTCTATTCACACTTACATTCTTTATTCATTAGCATTTATGATAGGAGAAGGACCAGAAGTGCAACTTTCCAGATTTCCTGAAAGACAATGGGTTAAAATAAAAGAAATTAACATACTTTATTTTAACTTTGAAGTTCAGGATAGCTTTGTATTTCCTCTTAAATTATTTTAGCCCATACTGCCAGGGGAATATTTTAAGGAACAAAACTAATTTGCAAACTGTCATCTTGATATATTTTTGCTAATTTGATCATTTGTGAAATATTGATTTTAAAAAAAAAAAAAAAAAAGCTGGCTTAGCGTTCCAAATCGAGAGTATTTTAGTCATTCATTTTTTTAAGCCTTCACAAGATATAGAATGAAGATCAGAGAGAACATCTATCTGCAGTGAATGAAGTTCTCTCTGCAAGAAACAGCTGCCACTTGCACATCTGTTCCAAAGTAATTATTTTGGTCTCTTACTGCAACCTCTAAGCTGTTACCTTTGAGACTACTAACTTTTTTTTGTCCTGATGATTTAGAAATGGGCTGAAATTGTGGGGGTGTCTTGTGTAGGTGACTGGATTTTCTGTTGGTGAAAGCAAGTTCTGAGAAGCATCTGTTTAGCAGGTGTTGATACTTCATTGCTAAAAGATGGTGTATGTAGGGAACGTAGGCATCTCTCCCTTACACCCTTCTTTGGTAGTTCCCATCTAGACAACATCCAAAAATAAAGTTGAGCTTCAGGAGACAAATGGTGCTCGAAGACCCACGTTATGTAAACTTTGGTGAAATTGCAAATACATGAGACTGTTGTCAACTTGTAGTTGTCCAGGCTCTAGGTAACTCAGGCACACTCACTCCAAATTTCCATGCTTCTAGTATGTTCCTACTACAATATATGCTGTTCAGGTGAAGAGCTACTTTGTTAACTCCTGATAAAGGCACCTCTGCCCTCAGTAAAAATCTGTTCCTATATTTTCCAGAAAATGTTCATCACTTACTTTTAAGAAGACTATTCATGTTTCATTTGTATATGTACCCTACCTTTCTTTTACCCAGTTTATCCTTCCCTTCCATTCCTCACTGTATTTCAGAAGGACTAGAATTAATAAAAATGCTATACCTGTTTTCTTAAGTGACTCCTGGATATACAAGTGCATGAATTCAATGCCGAACATTTCCTGTTGCTCCTCCTCTTCTGTATTCTCATATGGAGGGAGTGTTACCTCTAACTCCAGTGGGTTGTCTCTGAAGTTGACAAATCTGACAGTTCACCAGAAAAGGTTACTCTTGCAATAGGTTTGTCCAGAGAGAGCAACTCTTTTGAAACTGAATTAAGATTGCTTAAACAGTATTAAGAGCAAAGTAAAATAAGTCTTTTCTTATACTAAACCCAACACTGTATTAGTAGTATTAAGTAAACTAAGCTAAGAAGACACCTTATAATAACAGTAGCTGATTGTGGTGGGAGAAAATGTTGCAGTCCTCATCATTTTGTCTTCAGGTTTTCACCCCATTGTCAGCCTTACTAAGCTTCCACAAACAGTGGATGAGAACAAGAGTGCAAGTGCCTGTATCCTCCCACTGGCTGCAAGCAACAGCCAGTCCTGTGTCCCTCTGTTCTTCATCTATCCCTGGCCCTATGCTTGTATATATTTGTTTAAACAGGTGCTTTTTCTTCAAAACATCTGAAAGCAGCAATTGTCTTAGTGGGTTAGATGTGATTTATTTAGGCTAGCATTCTTTCTCTAAAATGGCCAGCATCCAGTAATTCAAATGAAAATGCAATGGGAAGGTTTCTGTCACATACACAAAACACTATTTCCAATTCTACCAATTACAAATTTACATTCATTCTCTTTTCAGTTTAAGTACAGAAGAGTTTTATCCACATCCTTATACCTAATCTGTTTGTTTAATTCTGAATGCTTGACTTTTCAGTGCCCAAGTTCTAGTTTTCGTCATTTTTATGCTTGTCACCTATTTTTCCTCCTAGCTCTTGGCTTTAGAGAGTGATGCACAAGGCCAGTTAGAAGTGGGCATGTGGAGCTTTCAGAAATGAGAAAATATATTGCAGGCTCCTTTTACATTTGGGACTGTAACTATCATAGCTTACTTATTTAAAGGAGTTGTGCTACACAAAGCTTTCTTGACCAGATCCTCTACAGTTGTTAATCTGTGCAGTTATGATGATTTATGTGGCCTTGTGACCTTTTTGTACAACTGTGGAGATGCCTTTTCTACTTCCTTTGGGTCACTATGATGATAAACTACTCAAGTGAGGCTTTAAAACTTATCTTCTAGTATTTTTATTTCTGTTGCTTTTTCTTACCTCAGATTTTTCATGTCCTTCATGCAAGCTGGAATATCCTTAAGTTTGTTGTTGCTAAGAACAAGAGTGCTAAGATTTTTCATGTTACCAATGGTTTCTGGCAAAGAGTTTATCTCATTCCTTTGGAGCCATAAAGTGTGGAGATTTTCCATTCTGTAAAATGGGTATTTGCACAATCAATATTTAGAAAATTAATCTTACCAATCATTAACAAAGTAATTGATTCTTTTTACAGCCACATAAAGGACTCACATAAGAATACAACAACTTTCAATGAAAACTCGATATCCAAGTTAATCACCTAACCTCCAGTGAAAAATGTCATTGGCAAGAAATACTTAACTTGATAGCTGAATGGATTATTCCAGCTCATGCAAAATATCACATTAGGGATGATAAATCTTAAGTTTGCAGTGAGGTTAACATTAAAATAGTCTTTTGAAGCAGGATTTAATAATTAGAATTTCAATGCAATGGAATTAAGACTTAAGATGTGAGCTTTCAGCTTTATTTACCTGTCAATTGTATCAGGAAGCTCTTGCAGTTTATTTCCCCCCATATCTAACCATTCTAGATTTGGCATGTTGAGAAGGGCTGAAGGGATGGTAGTAAACTGGTTCATACACAAATCTATGTGTGAAAGCTTCTTTAAATCACTGAGCTGAAAAGAAAGGGAGATTTAATGCAGGTTTGTATAGCTGTTCTATTACAGCAATGCTGTAATAATGTTGACTGAAAAAAAGAAACAATTTAAAAACATTACATTTTGGAGTTAGTAAACACAAGATGGTTTCTGAGTTATGTTGGCACATACTACCTAACAATTGCAGTTCTCACCTGGAAGGTAGGTAGGTTTGAAATCAATCAGGCAGAAGAACTTTTATCTCCCACCTGGTAGTGAGCACCCTAACTGCCGAGAACCTTCATGCTATGACTACAGTGCAGATATACCCCAAGCCTTGAGAACAAAAGGAATTTTAATCTGTCCTTAGTATTTCATACTCAGTGGTGTTTCTCGCTGCAGTATGCCATTTTTCACTAGTCATATAGTTTGAGTTTTATGAATCAGATTGCACAGACTGTATTTTAGAGTGAACCTAGATACTTTCCATGTTGAGAAGTCTACTAATATGGCAAGACATTGTAAAAATTAAACATAGCATTATTCAGTATTGCAACACCTGAGTCCTATGGTGAATCATGCCTTCAGGTGCTTTTACAATGTTCAAGTGATGCAAAGATGTATTTATTGCAAATCTGGTCCAGCTGTCGAAACACTGAATGCCACTCAAGGACATACAACTAAAGCCTCGCAGTGTTCACATCACCATAGTCTCAATAGGACAGAACTATGTATTTGCTATGAGCTGTTAATTTAAAAGCTATGACTTTACATTACAGCATGTAACCCCATGTAACCTATATCCACATAGATTTTATAAATTCTGGATTCTGATTAATAGTGTATATTATAACATGAAGGCTTGTTGTTGCATATTACTTTTGAACTCACTCAATTTTGCAAGGCAGATTGCTGTCAACTATTGCCACTACTCTTTTTTTAAATAAAACAAGTAAATATAGTTACATACTTGTCATCTCTAAGAGACTAATAGAGATGCAGGTCTCTTTCATATTTAAGTCAGTCCAAATTAAATCTTAACAGTAGGTAAGCAGTTGTTTTTATTCTCTCTTAATTGCTTTCAACATCTCAGAACAACATTAGTTCAACTCTGCATGGGCAGTTGTATAAATCTCACAGAGCTTTTTCATAGCTAGCAGCTCTGGTAAAGATGCTTATAGCTGTGTCCTGGCACATGGTATGTATTTGTATTCTCAGCCATAAAAGGGAACTTCTCTGTGCTAAGTCGTCAGATTCTCAATAGGGTAAATCAGTGAAGACCTTCAGCATAAACAAATTAACATCAACTGCAAAGTTATTTATCTGGGCAAAATAAAGACTGGCTTTCAGCTACTCAGGTATATGTATGTCCTTCTTATGTGGCTTCAGTTTGACTAGTCATAGAAATACTGTTCACATACGTGTTTCTGTAGAGTAGTTGTGAAATCAGAACATCAAAGCAAATCTGAAAACATGGAGTGCAAAGTTTAATGATAACTGGTTTTGCATAAATTTAAAATAAGCATTAAACAAAACTAAATAAATGAAAACAGTCTGTCAAAACCTGAGGAGGAAGATCACAGATACTCCTGTTGACAGCCAGTTCTAATCTTTCCAGACTGACGCAGTTACCTATTTCCTTAGGAACAGACTTTATTCTATTGTAACTGAGAAGCAGCTCTTGGAGGCTAGTCAGCTGGCCTGCAGAGAGCACAAATGAGAAATGATAAATGGTCATGTTCATTCTATTTGAAATAATACAATATTACTTGTTTTCTGTTATCCTTATAATGTTATACAAGTGCTTTCTCTGTTCTCACTAAAAAAAAAAAAAAAATCAAAAAAAAAATCACTGAAATTCCAATAGTAGGGCTTCGGGACTCTTTATTACAGAACTGCACTCTAGTGCTACAAAAAAAAAAAAAAAAACCAAAAAAACCCAAACCCTTACGAACATAGGCTACTCATGCTGTGGACTCAGAACATGAAGACTTTTTCAGTATCACTTTTCTAGCTGCATTCTGATGTCTAGTATCTGCTGTGCTTACAAGCTTTTTTTCTCATGGGGAGCTTTCATAAAGATATGTCTCCTCCATCTGGCCTTTTTATTTATTTATTTATTTATTTACAGAGAATCCATGGATTTAAATCTGTGTCTCACTGTTAGATTTAAATCGTCTGTTTTCTAACTATCCAATAGTTACCTAGTCACAGTGCACAAAAATGGCATTGTTTGTATAAGATTAATTTTCTTAAGCAGTTTAAAATAAAAGAAAGCATAACTCACCGATTTCTTTAGGTACACTCTCAATTGAGTTCCGGGATAGATCCAGAACAAGAAGATTGTGAAATCTTCCAATGAACTGAGGAATTTTCTGCAAACTAGTTCTATGAAGCTGCCATTCCTGGAGATGGACTAGTTTCAATAAGCACGAAGGTAGTGTCTAAGACAAGAAATATGAACCAGAAGGAATTCAGCTTAGTATACAAGAAGAATACAGACTTAGGCAGAAGTCTTATTTGAAATGGCAACAGTCTTGTGACTTTTTTTTTTAAAAAAAAAAAAAAAAAAAAAAAAGGAAAAAATAAATCTTTCCTTTTTTCTCAAGCTATACTGTAACATTCCAAAACAAACACCATCAAATGCCGGTCATTCTGACCACAGATTTAACCTGCCCACTTTTTGCTCCCAGGATTAAATATATGCACTACTGTCACTGCTTGAAAAGCCTCAGGCTTGCTTTTGTTCATTTGGGGTTTTTTTAAAAAAAGCCAACGTAACTGAAGATGAAACTGCTTTAAATAGCTTTTTGCATTTAAATGGTGATCTAAACTGTTCTGTTAAGAAAAACAGTGAGCAACTGAGACCGGAAGAGATGAGGGACAGAAAACCTACAATGTCTGTATGCTATGAGTTCTGAACATGGAACACTGGCCTATGGACCACCGGAGTATTTCTGGCTGTGGCTGTCACTCTCTTGCTGGCCTCACTATGGTCTAATTCTCATCACTTCATAGGCACTGCCATCTGCAGTTCTGTGTGGCTCAGAACACCGTTAGCTTCCACTCTGTTGTTGATTCTACAGTTAGCCACGTGTCCCCACACATTAGAAACAAGGATAACATGATTCTGAGAATGTGCTGGCTCCATTTCACTCTTAGAAAGGGAAAGTAAACAACGGTAAGATATTTCCATGCACCTAAACACAGAGTTTTCACCTTGATATGTTTCAGTAGTTCTGGTGTGTTAATGATAAATGAGAATTTACATAATTAAACTCATAATTTGCAGTGTAAGTAACTTCTAATGCAGAAAAGCCTTTTGGGCTATATTTTTTTAGAGTAATGCTTAATATTTAGGACTAAAAAAATCAGCTTGCTTTTATGATCTCGTAAGTGGGTCTCATTTCATTGTTAGCAAACACACAGTGATTAGATTCATAAATTAAAAATAGTACAACTATTTGTAAGTTGTAAATAGTAGTTTTGTAATGCATCAGTCATTCCACCCGAGCAACATTCATTCCTATTGACACTACCTTCCATTCTTCTTCCTCTATCCTTAAAATTGCTCTTCCAGCTTCATTAATAACTCTTTCTTTGAGCTTTGCTAAAGCCGCTCTCTCCTCCCAGACAAGTAGTATTTTTTGAGGATCTGTCAGTGCTGCAACAATGAATACAGGCAATAATTACTACCCGTTCTATTTTCTGGAACAGAGAGACAGTAGCCTTTTTGGGTGTCAAACAACATTTATGATATCTGGATGGTAAATATACTATCAGTTTGAGGGAAGGCAGGAATGTAAACCAATGTTTGGCTGAGGTAATTTATAGGAATTCTATTTTATAGTTCTTCAAATTGATAGTCAGAACTTCGCTCACTTCCTTCATGTTGAGCACGGCAACAGAACATAAAGTCATGTGAAATTAAGTTCCAAAACCATTAATTTTGAAGCAGTCTCCAAAAAAGAAAGCCTTCAGTTCCACCAAACTAACTGCAATCAAACAAGGTCAATCAGCTAGGGATTCTTTTAGCTTGACTTCCAAAAGGGACTTAAACAAGAATTATGATAATTAGGCTGATTCTTATTCTTTCTGCCTATATTTTTCATCAGTAATTTTTGAATTTGTTATTCCATTTCAAACACATCTGACAAATTAGGAAGAGTTCCAAAAATACAATGCCGAATTTCTTCAGATTTCATTAAATTGCTGGCCAGACAGAAAACCAAGCAACCCTGTAAATGCCTCCATTGAGAAGAAAGCATAACAAATTAAATCACCACTGGCTAGAATATCCACAGAGGAGAGAATACCTGAATTCAGGGAATTTAGTATGTATGCTAACATTTTTATCACAGAACACAGTTCTTGGTTGACAATATTGCTAGATCCTAACCAGTGGGAATTTGTTGGACTAACAACTAAAGAATTAGATTCTATATATGAGTTTGAAAAGACTAATTATAGTCTTCTGAAACAGCTGGTCTAGCTGGTCTAGCTTTTCACATACTTAAAGATCTACAATATACCTACCTTCCTAAAGATCTACAATATACCTACCTTCCTGCAGACCTCTGTCTGAATTCCTTTTCTTTCTGTAATTCTTCATTTATCTTGTGTATTCTTACTTCCCAGAGTGTCTTCACAGCAGTGAATGTTCCAATGCAAACTGCAGTTTCAGTCATGATCCTCACATGTTCAGATTCAGTCACAGGAATCCGGCTGTGAATTTCAGGGTCAATGCGTCAGCACACATATCAGCTACCAGATGGGGACAGTGATGTGAAAACTAAAATACTGCAATACCCACCTAATAATATGATTAAATTTAGTTAATGTATAGAACTGACAGAATTTTAACAACTGCTTTCTCTTTAGAAAAACAGATAATAGCACCTAGTTAAATTTTCTTCTTATAAAGAAATGGTATTCTTGCAATCTCTCTGCATTCTTAGTCAGTGAACAACTGCCTCTCTGTTCCTTCCAATGGTAGGCTGAGAACTGACAGTAATTATTAAATGCAGATATAAGCATTCATTCCCTTCCCAGGAAGAAGTTAAGCTGTTACCTGCAACTCAAGGCAGTTAAATCCTGATAGCTGCAGTCTAGTAGCTACCTGGTATAAATACTTGTAACCAAAGGAGTTTTGCACTTTAAATGGAACTGTTACTGGAAATAAATTAGTATACTTTATTTACATTCATTTTCTTCATTGTATTTTACAGTTATTGATGCATTACCTTTAAGAAGAGGCTTTTTAAATTCCTCAGATCTCCCTTTGAATCTTCTTGTAGCCCTGCTGAGTGTCAGGATCCACATTTTAAAAAAATTAAAAATAAAAAAATCAGCCTAAAGTTTTGAAGTCATCTATTCCTTAGTAAGATAATACATATTTTCCTGAAAAGCAGCAAAGTAGCATACTCAGTCATCCTCATCAGTGCATCCTTCTAAAAAGCATTCTTATTGCCATTATTGTAGTGATTTGGGGAAGGGGTTTTTGGGAAATAAACTGGAGCCAAAATGGAACTCATTGGAAAATGTCCAGAGGAGGGACACTAATATGATCCGAGGGCTGGAGCACCTCCCCTACAAGGACAGGCTGAGAGAGTTGGGGTTGTTCGGCCTGGAGAAGAGAAGGCTGCAGGGAGACCTTACAGCATCCTTCGAGTGCCTGAAGGGGAACTACAGGAGGAGGGGGGTAGCCTTTTAGAAGGGCATGTAGTGATAGGAGGAGGGGAATGGCTTTAAACTGGAAGGGTGTAGATTTAGATAAGATCTAAGGAGTAACTTCTTCACTCTGAGGGTGGTGAGGCGCTGGAACTGGTTGCCCAGAGAAGCTGTGGATGCCCCATCCCCGGTAGTGTTCAAGGCCAGGTTGGACGGGGCCTTGAGCAGCCTGGTCTAGTGGCAGGTGTCCCTGCCCATGGCAGGGGGGTTGGAACTAGATGATCTTTAAGGTCCCTTCCAACCCAAACCATTCTGTGATTTTATGATTCAAGATACTGATATTCAGATAAGCTTAGAGGGCTAAACTTCATGCCAACAACAGTGTACTCTGAACACTGATGATCTGAATGCTCCCTTTCAAAGTTTTTACTAATACTTGCAGGGACAAGTGAGAAAAATATCATACATATCCATTCAAACTCCTAACAAGCAAGTAGATAACAACAAAAGTGGAATTTCAGGTCTTTTCATACATATACTTCACTACAATAATTGCTGAAGGTCTGTCTCTTAGAGCAATCTTTTCTATCATATTTATTCCATTACAATTTTCTGTGGCAAGGATAAGCCATGATTGCTTAGTAAACATTTTTGTGTTCAAACTGTCATTCTAGTTTATGTTTACTATGTCTTTTGCTAACATAGTTATTTGTAAAGCCTCATTATACTGAAATCACGTAATTAAAAATGTATAGGCAAGCAAATATAAATTGTCAGGATTACTTCCTGTTGTAAAGATAGCAGAAAATCAAATTATAATGCTGGAATAAAAACTGATCTGGTTCAATATGTTAATAGTAAGGTTTCTTAACTATTCTCTGTTTGTTAAGGAAGATTTGACAGGTGATGCAAATGGCAACCACAGTGTGGCACAATGCAGCCTGGCATTTGGGTACCTAGAGAAGGATTGCATTT
>KL269744.1:0-15472 GCA_000699545.1 Podiceps cristatus | reverse complement strand
TTCCCTCACAGTAATTACCTTTCCTATTCCTCATCCCAACATGCACCAGTAATGACTAAGATACTGTATGAGGGTTTTTTGCCCTGATCAGTCATTACAATTTAAATTGCCTTATTTTTCAGGATTAAACTTCTACTGAGATTAAGTGATTCACCTGATCTATCATTTCTTGTTGTTTAGAGATTTGTTTTTCAACTATAAGACTTTTTAGGTAGAAAACTAGAAATCTTTTTATACAAATGGTGCAGAAAAGGGACATCACAGTGCAAATTTCTAATGAGATACTTATTAATACTTGTGCTACTAAAACCAGTACTGGACTATACAGTTGAAACAATACTTGTATTTACTAAAGCTTACACTGAGCAACTATCTTTTGCTGTGCAAAGCATATTATTCAACAAACACTACTGTAGAACCATGAAATATGAAAGAGGGCCTAAGTATATGACATTGTTTTCAAGGAGTTTTAATTATATATTAACAGAAATACCATCAAAAGCTTCTTTTTCTTAGATCATCTTATTTGTCAGGAAAATAAAGACCATATAATCATGCCATTATGGCCAACAATTCAGAAGTGAATTCACAAGCGTGGCTGTAAAACAACTGCAAATTTACTCCCAAGTAATCAGATCTCCCAACTTTACCTCCGAGCATCTGAAAGAGTTTAACAACAACTTACCTCAATTATTTGGTGTTTTCAAGGGTTTCCTGTCACTCATTGCTTTCTGGGCAGAGCAGAGGTAAATTATGAATCTTGTCTGTACTACTAAAACCATTTAGAACTCTCACTCAGACTGCAATGCAATGTCAGTCTAGTTCTAATTTTAACCTATGCTGAGAATAGAAGGTATCACATGAGGCACTTCTGCAAAACCCCCAAGCATTTATCGCTCTTAATGTCTTCCCAGTTTGCTGAACATGACTGGACTCCCATAAACTCCTGGGCTGCCATTAACAAAAGTTACAAATTGTGAACAAAAAGAACAAAGGAGTATTTGTTACATTCCATGATGAAAAATAAGCTAATTTTGAATTCAAAATGAGAATTACATTAGTTTCTTTGCAAGATAACTGAGTTTTAAAGTGCTATTAAACAGCAACAATGACTAATTAGACTGGAAAAAGCATTACATCACTAAATACTTTACTCATTACTTTTGCCCATGCTGAACAATTATCTTGTTGAAGAATTTTAGTGCAAACTACCAAAGTCCAGACAGAAAAGTAATCTTTATCAGGATGTGCAGAGGGGTTATTACTCACCCCTTTTCATGCTCCCAATCATGAAACATTTTTAACGTTTATTTCTTCAAAGAGCCCTTGGAGAAGATAAAAGGAGAACAACTCTGTCACGATCTTTTTCTTCAACAAAATGGAAAGAGAGAGAGAGCAATAATCACAGGTCACTATTTGAGGCAGAAGCCATAAAACTGGAGTATAAAATGTGGTTCTAACTCTCTTTCAGTAGAAATAATTTTTCCTCATTATTAGCCTTAGATTCTAGCATTACCACATAACACCTTATAACCAAAAACCCTCTCCAGTCCATGACCAACTAAATACTTATTTAAAAAGACACTAACAGCTTTAGCTATCAATCTTCTAAGTGTCTTTTTTTTTTTTTTTAGGTTATGCAGAGGCAAAAATGATGCCACAGGTTCTTTGGTATATGTATTTCTTCTTCCAGTTTTGGTATGGATTCGATCCACACAGTGTTTTTAATTTTTTTTTCTTGATCTAAAAAAGCCATAACTAAAACCAAAATTATTTATTTTCTTCCTCCTTAAAACAGATAATTAGAGCTAGAGGAAAAAAAAAAACAAAAACTTCCTTTTTATTAGTTTTGAAAGACAAAAAAATTTCAGGCTCCTTGTGTGAGCAAAATTATTCCATCTCAAGTATTTCAAAATCACTTTATTGCTTTCTATCATATACTTATATTTCCTCAATACATTTTCTCCATGGTTATCAGATTAAAAAATATACTATTCAGACTAAGCCCTTACCACAACAATATAGTTGTAGGAAAGTAGCCATTAGCCTGTGCTCTTTTGGTAGTCTTGAGGGCAGTAGGTTCTTTAAGATAAGAAGAAATAGATGTTTGAGTCACCTGTACAGGATTGCCTGCATAAAATTCACAAATAAAAACAGTATTACTACAATTCTTTGTGGATTTTTTTTTTTTATTAGGAATAAATAAATCTGATAAAAATGAAATAAGTGATAAGCATGATATATTTGTCAAAGTTTTCAAGAAATGACCTATATATAAAAGACCCTTATACCACAATAGAAATATAAATAGCACCTTACATGTTGCTCCCATGCTCTCCCCCCTACATTACCAGCTTTCCTCTTGCTCAGTCTCTCCATCAAGGACAACAGAGATTCTACCTCTGGTAGCTTGTATCTTGCGTCTTCACAGCTAAATACAATAGACAACTTTGCTCTACGATTTTGGAGAATGCTCTTGTAGGGGCAGTTTTTGATACATCTAAAGAAAGGAGAAAATGTCCATTTCGTGCCTCACAAATTAATTCTTAAGGCCATGTAACTGTCTTTTCTTGTGACTGTTTGCAACTTACGTTTCTAGAAGGTATTTATATCCAACGATCTTCTTTGTATCTCCTGTTAAATAACCAGCGTAATCCTCATCATTTGTTTAGTTTACCATAAAGCCACATAACTGTTGCCTGTTCTGAAGGCATTAACTTGAACCTATTCATTACCTGCCTTGTATCTGAGTTTTAAAAGCTCTTACATCACATAGTATTTTTTTGAATGTGAATTCTTAGTTGTATCCGATTAATCTGTCAAATTCTGGTACCTGAACATCAGTAATACAAAGTGATGCAAGCTTTTAGAACATGTTCTGCTTACTGTCAGGCTTACCTAATGACAGAGTAACAAATGAGATTTTTTTTTTTTTAAAAAAAAAAAAAAGACAGATGCTTTCTACACAAAAAAAATAACTGGAAACTGTTTAAGGACTGCAACTACTTCCAGCCTATAAAAATACAGGATATGCTAGAGAGTATTAAGGCCCTGATAATTATCAATAAATGTTATAAGTAAGCATTTGAATAAATATGGCCTCTTTACTTATAATTTGATAAAGAGTACCTGTGCAAGTAATTGCCAGGAAGAAGTGGACTAGCAAAAGACTTGAGAGGTTTACTCAGTTAAGCAACAAAAAGCTCTCTAGACATCTTACAGCAGAAGCATAAAAGGCATTTTATTTGAGTATGATTTTTGCATAACCTCTTTTCGGAATTTGGATATTATTTGTTAAATTTATATGTCCAACAAGGAAGAACTATGGGTATTTTTCTTCAAAACAAGTTAATCAGATTATAAATACTGCAGACGTAGATCAGTGTCATTCAGTCACACCAGCCTCACAACCGTATGTATTATAAAAGGCAAAATACATTCTATCAACATATTCAGAAGTTGTGCCATGACCTATTAAGTTTGACACTCTGCTGTAGAAGAAATTACAGCACTATTAATTAAAAGAAGTAACAACTAATCGATAGACTGGTATCAGCTCTTGAGAACTTTTAACCACATAAAGTTACTTTATAATGTGAGTAGCAAAGGGCATGTGCTAGCAAAGCCAGCTTTTATAATTATTCAGTCTAATCCGCAAAGTTTAAAGGCATATTCTAGCCACAGTTTCCTTTATTTAAGGTCTAGCAGCATCGAAGCAGGGTTCTCCAAGTAAGATTTCCACAAGTTGGAAAACCGGGCCATGGTAGCTCCATCAATGATGCGGTGATCAGCTGACCAACTCACATTCATTATCTGTGCTTTAAATACTTCACCTTTTCCATTAAACCGAGGAAGAACCTAAAAATCAGGAGGGAACAAACAGAAATATTAAATACTTTCATTAACAAACCTGCATGTTTTACTGTTAATTTGTCAATCTAAATCTAAACACTTTGCTAAATTAGACAGACAGCAGCAGTGCCATTCAAAAACCAAAGACCTTCCCATTATTGTCTGTGCTGTGGATTAGAATGTATTGCAAACCTACATAATAAACAGTCATATCCTGTTTCTGCCATCATGGAAATACTGAGGTAGTGAAAAACCTTTCTGGACTCAAAAGTTTCTTCCTGAATAGTTTATTGCACTCCTAGTGCTCTATGTGATGGTTTCCTTAAAGCACTCCCTAAACAAAAGGCTCATAGGAAGAACATAGAAAAAGTATTTTAAATTAATACTAATTTCATTTCTGGCATTGATCTCAAATTTCTGTATTAAATGAAAATGCCTGTTATAAATGAATTAAAGCCTGAAATTCAGAAAATATGAAACTGCCTTCACCATACACAGTTCTGTCTGGATTCAGCTATGTGGCTCATGAAATTGAACTTCATCATCAGAAAACTTTTAGTCTCAAGTTTTCTCCTTGATGATAGCAAAACTCCTATTGCAATCTTGCAAAACTTATTTACATATATTTACATTGTTTCTTAACAACTAGAAGGATAAACATAGATGTGAGAGAAATGTAACAGAAAAAACCAGAAAACAAATCTGAACCTTTGGCATAAGAGACTTCTATTTAAACATTTAGTGTCTCTGCACAGTCATCTAAAAAAAAATCGCAAAACTTTTCAATCACAATCTATGCAGTTTCTGTAATATAAAGAGGAAATATTTATATAAGAAAAACAAAACAAAGGGACACTCCACTTTTCATTTTCATTACGGATGATCTTAAGTCAGCTAAATACTCATCTCTGAGATGAAGTTAATATACCTGTATCTTTCCAAGTGCTCCAATAGCTACTTCAGGAGGTAGTATCACTGGTTTGGTGTAAGTGCCACCAATCTAGAAAAGAAAAAGCTGGGGATATTAGTTAACTTTTTTTTTTTTTTTTTTAAGCAGATTGCCTCTTGCTTTTATTGCTACAGGTTTTGTTCATTGCACATTAAACTTTACTAAGATATTAACTTCTGAAGCAGTTTTCAGTTCTTGTTTTTCCTGTACTTACTGTGCCAATATTTGAAAGGGTGAATGTTCCCCCAGTGAGGTCATTTGTTCCCAGTTGGCCAGCAGAGCCCAAGGACTGTAGGCGATTTAATTCAGCAGCAATCTCAAACACACTACAGACTTGAACATTTTTCACATTTGGAACAATTAAACCTTGCTCTGTGTCCATAGCAACTCCAATGTTGTGTGAAGCCTGCAATAAGTTTCATTAACAGGACATTAACATAAGCAGTCAATGTAAGTAATTTTTAATGTAAAACACATTTTGAATAATGTCTTCTTTATATACCTTTTTAATGTAGAAAGTGCTGTCTGCAGTAAGCAACTCCTCTATACAACTTTGAGGGGAGAAGGGGATGTAAATTTTTAAATATTTGCTTTCCACAGCTGCAAAGTGCAAATTGATTTTGGCAATTTCACATCCAGGAAATAACAAATCCTGGAACCAATTTCACACTGAAAATATTTCACTTTAGGATGATTATATGGGTCATAAAACATGACTAGCAGATTTTAAAGAGAACACTAAAATTAAAAAAAAAAAAAAGCCTTTCATTTGCTAATTAGGCTATATAAGGATTCATCTGAGAGATACTGATAAAACAGCACAAAAAGCTTTGGTACTGCAAGGAGCATGTACACTTCACTTAAGAAAACAGACACTAGCTGCCCAGAAGTATCAATCCAGCACCTTGTATGAAAATTAAATAATTTTTATCAAAACTGAATTTAAAATACGACTTTTAATACATGAGTGTTGAGTGTTGGACCTGTGGAATCACTGTACCATTGCTAAAAAATTACTGTATTAGATTTTAAATGTTCTAATTTTAAATGCTTGGCCCATCTTCAGGTGAAAAATAGGAAATCAATATATTAATATCCATTTTTGAGGCAAGCCTGAATAACAAACTACTGAAATAAGATCAATGATAAATCAAACCCAATCTAAGAATCCAGACACACAAATTACTTTCCAGCACAACACCATAATTTTGGTTCTTACAGTTAGCTCAGATGTCCTGAAAAGCCTTTGTTAGCTGTTAGTTTAGGTTTTCTACTCACAACTTTTATCAGTAGTTTACAAACCTTATATGTGACATTTTGACAGCTTTCATCCAAAGAAGCATTAAGAATGGGATACTGCAATAATCCCAGAGAGGCTGCCTGTTAAATATACAAGTGAAAAAAAAAAATTAACTAGAGAGCTGCATGGAAAGGAAGGAACAGTGGGAGACAATTTAGATTAATAATGATACGCATTTCCTCAAAGCAATCAAATTTGGCTTAAACTCTCCTAAACTTATTTGTTGATATTCTGTCATTATTAGGATAGCAGAAAACAACTTAGAAAAAACAAATATACATCAGACATATAAGAAGTAATAATCCCTTTCCCAAGTATAACTGAAGCTTAATCTGCATTATTTCTGTTGCAAAATTCACATCAAATATCCCAAGACAAAAGTCATGAGATTCAGCAGCAATGTCATTCTCAGCTCTCTACTTAGATAACAATTATTTCAAGAAGTAACACTAATTCTCCCTAAAGACAGTGAGCAGAATGAGTGCTTGCTTAGCACCATAATTGAAATAACATTACCAGAAAACACAGACTATGCTATACATTCAGTGTATAGCTTAGGCAGTACATCAGCCTTCATTGATGCCAACTTTTAGAAATGGAACCATAGCAACTACATGAACGCAAGCGTCTGGTCTTCTGAACAACAGAAGACATACACTCATTCACCTGAGCAACAGAACAGACATACTGATTCACCCAAGGGATTAATTACCAACAGGAATATAATAATAACAATAATAATCATGCATTTCATGTGAGGTTCATTTTAATGGAATTCATGAAAAATACTGAGTTTCCAAAATTTGTGTAATTCAAACAGCCAGTGATGATTACCCCCATAATGAATACTGCTCTTTCTACTCTATCCTTCCCCATTAATATTTCAAACATTTTCCATGGTATTATACAACCCTAACTACAACTCCAACAGTAAATTGATAAGTGGTTCAATAAACAAGAAAAGTCAAGAATTTTGTGACCAGTAATTATTCAGATGATAGAGATGCTCCAAACTTACAACAATCAGTGATCAGGTTTTAATAAAATCTGCGTACGTACTCCATACAGTGCTTTGCTGCACATCTCACCTTTATGAAGAAAGGCATAAAAGAAAGCTTAACGCCACGAATTTGTGCTAGAGGTTGCAGCTCTTCTCGCAACTGAACAAGCTGAGTCAAATCAACCTCATCACAATAACCGAAGTGAGGTATCTTCAGGGCTGCACTCATAGTCTTTACCATTGCCTTCTGAAAACCTGGAAAATATTCACTGACTTCTTAAACCAACAAAATGAGCTTCTGGGCGTTATGGTGAAATTTCAATTATTTTTTTCCATTAAACTAATTACACAACTTAAAAAAGAAAAAAACAACACACAAACCAAAACCCAACCACCACAACAAAAAAACAAAAAAAAAAACCCAAAACAAACAAAAAAAGACAGGGTAAAGCTCACTTTAGAATCAGCAGTTATTCAGCACATACAACTCAATTTTTACGACCATAATGCTTCAGATTATATTACTGCATATCTCCCCTATGTATGTATGTATTTGAAATCATAATACGGTAATCTGCATTACTCTTTCCAACCTCTCCAAATAAGCATTGCATCTTTCTCTTTTAATGTGATTTTTCTTACCTTAGTGTCTTTTGTTGCACTCTTCTCCAGAACAAGTGTGAATGCTGAAGTACGCTATTATTAAGCACTGATAAACCCTTAAGTTCACTGCACTCTGCCACTAATCGCATGATTCACACTGTGACAAATTCACACACATTTCAGAATTCCTACCCGTTTCAGCATACATTTGAATACATGGATTAAAAATGAGCAAGTGCAGCTTGCAGCCCAACTCCATCCAACCAAAACATGAACAATTATTTCATAAAATAATTCCATGCAATGTCTTCTTACAGAGCACGTTTTCCTATTGCTCGCTTGCATGACAATAACATGAAATACACTTGCATCAAAAGGAATCAACTGTTCACTGGGTAACATTTTCTAGCAGGTAGTCTACTGTGAACATGTTACCTGTTATAGGTTCAGTTTTATCTTTTCCTGAAAACACAATGGGTCTGGAAACAGGTACAGGAATTTTGCGTGCTTTGTCTTTTGGAGCCTCTGGCACAGTCTCTTTTTTTGGCAAAGGTGGGATAATCTCAGCCTTTGGTGATGGAGGTAAAATAGCTCCTGTTTGTTTGGCCAAGTAATTGAGTATGTCTTCTTTAAGGATTCTGTTATCTTTCCCTGTTCCAACAACTTCACTCAATTTAATCTGAAAAGTACATAACAAGCTATGACACTTTTGTTTTACAGCAATATAAAAATATCCTATATTGTGAGCTACATTTAAAAATTATTCCAGATATTAATCTAACACACCTATGGTTTTCTCTCCCTTTCTATGATTTATTAGGCACTCAACATTGTTAAAATCATCCAGAAGGCCCACTAGGTGTCTAATTGCATACTTTAAGGAGGAACTAAGACTACTACTTACCTCTTAACACTATCAATAGTGAAATATTGACTTGAGGAAAACTATTTGTCACTTATTTTTCTCTACTTATTGTTTTATTTTTCTCCTAAACAAAATGTATCACAAGCTTTCAAAACCAAGGGGATATTCATAGATTCACAGGAAAGAAGAGTTAATTAGAAAAGCACTTAAAAGATCACCTAATACATCCTGTGCTCTAATACAAACCTGAAAAACAGAACAAGGTAGCTAAAGCTGAGATTCCATTTTTCCTCTGTTCCAGTAATCTATTCTGACACTTTATTATTTTTATTCTAAAAAGGTTTTCTTAATCTCCAGCCTCAAGCATCATAACTACATTTTAAGCCCAGTAATTCTTTTCCTATGCACCACAATCATGAGAAAGCACAATCCTCTTCACCTTTACAACAGTTTCTACACATTTGAAATGTATATGAAAACAACTTAATTTCTCACTGCACTTTCCTCAATGTTCTCCCAGTCAGTCAAACTGCTACATAAAAGCTGGGTAAAATGCAGCAGGACTTGATTCAGCAAACTTACATTGTTCTCCATGGCCAGACGACGAACTGCAGGGGTTGCTAATGTTTTGTGACCTTTTATCTCTTGGTGAGTGTGCTCTTCATGAGACATAGGAGGTGTTTCAACAACATCTTCTTCTGAGGCAACACCTGCAAACAAAAAGAAAAAAAATTAACTTTACTACACTATAAGCGTTTGTTAAACTCCAATCTTAACCATTCTGTGATTCTGCAACAGCTGTAGTTTTTAACATTTACTTTGAGCTACTGTGGATGGGGACATAACATGCTAAAGACTGGTACGTAAGCTAAATTTTCAATAGGAAACATCTGGCTTTTGAGATGTTAAATCCTAATAAAATATCACAGCTTTTTGTACTTAATTTTCTTTATAAAGGGAAAAAAATAATTCCGTTTTAAGATTTTCAGGAAGAAAAAGTAAACTTCTCTGTCACTAATGGTTTTATGACAACAAACATAAAATATATAAGAGAAAAAAACAGCTTATAATACCTTTTGAAGTATCGATTTCTATGTCCACTAATGGTTTTCCAACATAAGCAATTTCATCTAAATTGTAATGGAGTTTTCTAATGATGCCATCATAGCGACTAGTAATAGTAACGGAAGCTTTATCGCTTTGTACTTCACAGATGCTATCAAACTGAGACACGCTATCACCTTCTTTTATATACCTAAGAGAAAAGACACAGGCTAATATAAAACATATTAAGTGTAAAAATCTATGCTGTGTATTCTTTTGACAAGTTCAGTTACGTACTTCCCCACAACATGAAAATGCATTCCAGATAAGACAAATTCTACATAATAGATACATTTGCTATACACCTTCTGCCTGACTGCTCCAGAACCCCTTGTTGTGTGAAATGACACAGTAATTTAGAATATCATCACGCATATATTTTTACTATTATTTTAGTAGAGTTTTCTTGACAGATTATAAACCATGTAAAACCAAGAATAGGCCCACCTTAGTCTGTACCTAAGGAAGTTTACTTTCAAATTCCCAGGATCAGTAAACAATCAGTTTCAGAAAAGAAACTGAAAGTGGGAAACACTGTCTTCTATGCAGAGAGAGGCATTTTTACCTATTTTTACAAAGAACAAGGCATTTCAACACTGCCTTCCTTGACTGTACACTTTGATTTTGCTTAATCCATTCATCATTGGCTTTTTGCAAACAATTCAAATGTTCAAATCTTTCAGTCAATAGAGAAGGGATATAGGATAAAATTATGCAGATTCTCCAGAATAGTCATTTGTTTCTAAAGCTCAGCCTAAGTGTAAAAACACAGACCTCATGCACTCTAAGAAAAGGAAAAGGAAAGACTATATACAGGTGCAGTAGAAGCTGAGGGAGCTGGGCTTGTTCAGCCTAGAGAAGAGAAGGCTGCGGGGGGACCTCATTGCAGCCTTCCAGTACCTGAAGGGAGCGTACAAACAGGAGGGGAATCAACTTTTTAAAAGGGTAGACAATAACAGGACAAGGGGGAATGGACTAAAGCTGAAGGAGGGAAGATTTAAATTAGATATTAGGGGGAAGTTTTTTACAGAGAGGGTGGTGAGGTGCTGGAACAGGCTGCCCAGAGAGGTGGTGGATGCCCCATGCCTGGAGGCGTTCAAGGCCAGGTTGGATGGGGCCCTGGGCAACCTCGTGTAGGTCCAGGCCTGGAGGTTGGTGTCCCTGCCTGTGGCAGGGGGGTTGGAACTCTATGATCCTTGGGGGCCCTTCCAACCCAAACCTTTCTATGATTCTATGATCTCATTCCTTCTACTCCCAAATAAACCAGGTTGCAAATAAACAGAATGTAAAGCTTAATGTATACAAGGTTTCAAAATGTGGAAGATGAAACTTGAAAAACTTTACCAGTAACCAAGAAAATATATTCTCAGATAAATAATTGATAATACAGCTGTTAAGCAATTTCTTAGTATACTTCTAAGAAAGTAGAGCTTACCATTCTTTTACAGTCACCTCCGTAATCCCTTCTCCAATGTCAGAAAGCTTAAACTGGACAATTTGGCCACATGAAACTTGAAACAGACAATAAGGAAAACCCGCATGTTTAGTATTAAATATAAGATATCAGACAGAAAAATCTGAATGCATCAAAAATAGTCTACATACCATACCAGTCATATACAAACCTCTAACATAACACTCATAAAATAGCAAAATAAAATAAATTATTTTATTATGAAAAAGATTACCAGCAGATGTTCTGAATAATCGCTGTTGATGACTGAACTTGAGGGCAGATTTGTCAAACACGCACACATATTTTGATTTTATAAAGCGAATGCTGCTGCACGATCTAACACGGTGAATGCAAACCTGGAGGAGAAAAAGTCTCAAGTGTTAATATAATGGACTGAGGAATGTAGAGCTCACTTAATATTCCTGATGCAACAGTAATACTAAAATAGTTTTATTCTAGCTTATATAAGAGAAGTTCTTATGGAAACACAATTATACTGAATACATGCTGAATGTACAATAGCAATTAAATTAGCATAAGCTTTGCCAGGCCTTTAACTTCTTTTCACTAACACAACATATGGGGAGATCAAAACCACAATAACATAACCAATTAACAAAAATCATGACAAGATCCAGTAAGAGATTCATACTTGCTATTGTTTCTCTAAGTAATTAGTTTAATCAGGACACACACACGAAAAGCATACATAATATCAACTACATCGGCCATCTGAAATATTCTTATCCAGAACGGATCCTGGAAGGGTCCCCTGGACTGCAGGAAAAAATCAGCATATTTTTCTTTGTCAGTTCTTATTCCAATCAAAGGTTGATCAGAAGTACTAATCGGAAATTCACACCAAGGGGCACAGACAGTTGCCCTTTTATTTCTGTTAATAGGCAGGAGGCAATCATCTTCAAGTAAGTAACATTTCACATCAACTTTAATGACATTTTTTAAGAACTGGGCATAAGATGGTTTTCTTTCACAGTTACAAGTGTATTTATCCAGAAATCAACTTAAAGGGTCAATGGAATTTTATGAAAGGTTCTTCAGACAAAACCTTATGCTTTAAAGCATCATGTAATCAGTCATGATTTTGGTCAAAAACAAAGCCAGTAGCACTTGCATTGACATAAACAGGCATTTGATTATTAATCTCAACAGAAGTTAGTTCAGACCCTTTCTTATTTAGTAAGATTTCTTAAATCTAATGTAATTCCAGTGTTACGGTGTCTTAAGAGTGCTGTAAAATTAATAAAAATAACAATTTATCTGTAGATACTATCTCTAATAAATTTAGAGATATGAAAAAAAATTCAGGTGCTACAATGTACCTCAAGTAGCTCAAAACTGTAAAATTTAGAAATTATCTTCTTAGAGGAGCCAGAAAACAGCACACCTGCATGGGAAAGTTCATTTTAACTTCTTTTTTAAAAAATCCTTTCAATAATTACAGAGCATATGAAACTTCCTGATTGCCCTCCCCACCCCCCAAACTGTTCAACTACTTGATTTTGTATTACACTTCAAAAAAGTAATTATTCAGAAAATGGTACAATTCTGACCTGACAATGTACACATTTTCTACATTATTTAATCTAGCATCACAAGTTATATTAAATATCACCTTTCTTTTAGGAACAAATATTTATACAATACAATCTACCATAAAGGACACAACAAAGTTATACTGAGTTACTTTTCATCTGCCTGTTACTATGATTGTATCTACTGAGCTAGAATAAGTATTTTTCTAATTCCTATAATGAGCAAACAGTAAATCCTTTTCAGTAGTCCTCCAAATGATTTTCCCTATTAAAAAATCAGGTAAAATGGTAATTTTAATCTATGACATATCTTATGAACACATTTAAAAATCTCATTCAATTACAAAACTGGTATTTAATATACATCTTCACAAGCCTATTTTCTCCTGGTTTTAATTCTGTTCTTCTTCCCACTTGAGTCCACAGTTACGGTTTTTTGTCCAACAGGATCTTTTTGTCCCAAACTTACAATAAAAGTCTTTTCTCTTTATATGACCCTACATGGAAAACATTCAAGATCTTCCTGTGAAGATGATCACAAGCAGCACATCAAATCTCTGAACTATTTCTAAATTTGAAGTTTCATAATAATTTCCATGTGTTCTTAACATTTGGTAACCAATGCAGATAGTGAATTAGTAATGTCACTACTAAGAAAACAGACTAGTTTTGTTACAGAAGAGTTTCAATGCTGTTTCAAATTGTATTTGTAGGAATAATTCAAAACTACTGCATTTTTTAAAAATGGTTTGCAGTTTTTCATTCTTTACTAAAAAGTTGGTGTGATAGTATGTTACAGCAGTAATACAGTACCCAATCTCTTCACAAAACACTGTTCCCTTCTAACAAGGGGGAAAATTAAAATCCATGAAATAAAGAATCTCTGCTTATTAATTTCAGTATTTAATACTATAATACAACATAATACTATTTCCTGTGTAATGCTGAATAAGGAAAAAAAAAAGCACGTAAAAGACAAAATTGGTTCTAATATCCATAGCATACCCATCTACATATCTTGATGTCTGCAAAAATATAGCAATTAAAAACAAAAACAAAAAAAACAAAAAACAAAAAACAAGCACAGTAGTAGCAGTTATGTTTATGTCAACATTACTACACTGTATGACAATTTAAAGGCAATAATACCACAGTAAGATAACACCTTTCCTGTGCAAGTCTTCAAAGTGTGGAGTTACTGTGGGGAGAAGAAACTAAGGATTCAGTCTCTCACTGGTACTGAGGACACATCAGCCACTGATATCTGATTAAATAAGACTTGCAGTTTGAACCAAGACAACATGGGAGCTGTATGCTACTTAGGGGAGAACTGCCTTGCCCCTATTTAGTTCAGTTTTGGGTTTTTTCCATAAAAAGACGCCCATTGTACTTTTCTGTATCAACTGTGATCCTAAAACCCTGCTGCTGGCCTCAGAACAAAATGTTTTTATGCAGCCTGCAGGCAACTGATTACCTGATGAAGTAACACTGACTTTCAAAGTCATATTGAATAGCTTGTACACAATGGCAATGACTTCCTATTTAAAGGATACTTTTCTATAGAACTCTTTTGACTTGCTGTTACACTCAGTCATTTTAACAAACATTTACTTACATTGGATTTGTTTGGCATACATATTCTGTACCTCCAAGTATAAAGTTGCCTATATACTAAACCAATGCCCTTGGCAGCATGTTTAAGTCGGACATTATTCCTCACCTAAATAACTGACTCCATGTCCTAGTGTCCAGATAACTGTTATTTCACTAACACTTAACACTAAGACCCCCAGGCTCATTTCTTTCCTTCTTCACAACTTACAGCCTCCACGGACAACCACCATTACTTTGTCCTTCTTCCCCTTGCTACCCAAAGTGTTTGCAAAAGCATTGAGAATATTAAAATAAAGCTAATATTATAATAACTTTTTTTTTTTATCTTATCACTGTTTCACAGTAGATGGTCACAAGAAATAGTATCTAGCAAAATTCAAAATGTGCCTGCAGGAAACACACACTATTAATAGCCAGCTCTAGAGTTCAGCATGCACATAGATAAGATGAGTATTTTCATCTTATCAGAATCTCCCTCTGGATTTAAGACTAGATGGTTTAGTTAGAAAGAAAATGAAGCAGCAGCTGCTATTTTCAATATTCTTAATCAACTTATATGACTATAATAAATTACTTATATGTAGCCTAAAACTAGACAATTATAGAAGTATCACTGAAAACATTCACTACTATGCTTTCAAAATATGATATAAATTATTATTAAGAGCAAAAATAACAATAGAAACTAGAAGTGATCCTTAATTTTGTTTTCACTTGGATTATTTTACAAAAAGATGTTTCTTTTTCTGACATTCCACAAAACAGCAGTGACATGATTAGAAACCAATGCTCTTCACTACAGAAGACTATAATACAAGAAGGCAGAGAAGCATTAAGTCTTCACAATGATATATGCTTACAAGATTGTAAGTGTCCTAAAAAGCAATCAAGTAGATTTGCTTCTTGAGGTACGGTAAGATATCGCAACTACTTAATGGACAAGTATCAAAGCTCTTGGGATTCAAAGAAATGTTTCCCCTTTTCCTGTGTGTAACTCTACTGTCTCTGTGCAGGTACGGTATGCAAAGCGAGCTGATGCATGGGCGGAGGAGCAGTGATGGCAGTGTAACGTGTAGGCAATGCAATAAATCAGACGATTAAGAAATAAGAGAAGGATGTCAGCGGCTAACTGTCTGTCGGGGGGGGCGGGGAGCAAGGGCACTGACCCCCAAGGAG
>KL269741.1:0-25145 GCA_000699545.1 Podiceps cristatus | reverse complement strand
AGAGAGCGCGAGGAGGGGAAAAAGCGAGTGATCCCCAGCCAGTAACCATTTGATACCGGTTCCTTACCTGGCCACCACTTCAAGCACATCTTTGTCTTCCCTTCCTCAAATGGCTGAAGGACACAACCAGCTCGAGATAATCCATAAAAACCCCTTTTACTACAATAACTATCCCTCAGACAAATGTGACCAACTTAAGAGGTTTCCACATTGAGCTAAGCAAGACATTGGAAAGCCACAGCGCTGCAGGTACCTGTGGGAAATGCGGTTTTGATGCCGCAAAGCCCCTGGGCTAGAGAACGGCCTCCGGGCCCAGCCATCCAGCCGTGCTGCTCCCGCCTGTCGGGCTCGGCACGAGCTGCAGCCCCTCCTGCCCCAGCCTGCTCTAACAGCCCCCGCGGCACAACCTGGTTCTTTGCCTCTCAGGACCAAGCCAGGCACAACCAGCACCCAGGGAGCAGCACATCCAGCAGACCCCGTCCCCCAAAGCAAGGGGTTGTAGCTCTTCACTCCTCTGCCAGCAAAGCCACCCCTTACCCTATTTTTAACAATAACAACGGCAAAACCAGAGAGAATTCACACTCACCTTTTCTTCCGAGGATTTCCTGGGCAGCTGCAAAGAGCCTCACACTTCTTGCCTCCCGTATCTGCTCCTTTCACAACTTCTTCAGAGCCGGTTCAGCGCAGGCAGCCACTGCTGCTCTCTCCCACAGCCGGTGATAACCGGCCCCTCATCAAGCCTTTAAGGGCCACAGCTGCCGGTCTCCTCCTCAGGGCTCAGCTGCCCCCACCGACACGGGGGATGTGCCCTTGCCACTGACCCTCACATAGTGGCCCCCGAACCAAAGGGCCCCCGAACAGGCTGTGCTGTGCGGGGCCCACGCTTAATACAGACGCTTCACAGAAGAGCCTGCTAGAGAAGAAATGCTGTCTTTACCTAGGAAGAAACTGTTTCTTCAAGGATTTGCTGGGAAAAGGAGCTGTGAGATCTACAAGTAAATATAATGCAGCTGTGTGGCAGCTGCAGGTGAGTCTCTGTTCCAAACCTGGGGGGCTTGAAGCTGGAACATCGTGACATTGAACCGGGCACTCAGGTTTGGGACAGGCACGTTCTGTGTCAAAGGTTTGCCCTGGTTTTGCAGCCTCCGGAATTTGACAGGCCGAGACCTGGAGTACTGCAGTCACAGAACGTCCCAGCTCCAGACCGGTACAGATTTATTGCCAAGCAGGGACCACCAAGCAGCAGAGCTGGCAAGTTCAGTGGCTTGCCTGCTCCACTGGCCCCCGAGCTCCAAGAGAAGACCGCCGCCATCACACCAAGTATGACAGTGCTGATTTCCTGGCGCCCTTAACACAAAACTTTCCAACAAAGCCAAGCGGCAGCTCTAGGTCAGCAGATAGGCAGGAGACAGACTGGCCAAAGCAGCTTCCCCAGCGCCCGTCAATCATGCTACCCTGCCTGAGAACTAGGAAATGTAAATTACTGAGCTATGGGAATGCTGGGACCTTGTAAGCAAGTGTGAATGCAAAAGAGAAGCCTTTATTACAGCTGCTTGAGGAGCACAGTAAGTAGGAACTACAGCCTGCCTTCCAAAATAGAAGTGTTCATTGTATGCCCTGCGCTCCTGTGAGCAAGGACCACATCGTGGGGCTGAATGGGCAACAGGGCTAGTGCTCACTGAACAGCCAGCCCGGATAAAAAGTCAGTTGTCATTCACGCTGAAAACTCGCTACTCAACCAGTAGCTGTGTATATCAAGATGTGCTGCAATGCAAAAAAGTAGAGTCACATACCAAAGCCTAACACATTTCTACCCTTTGTTGTCCAAACTCTCTTTTAATAAAGACACCAACCACTGAGATGCGGGAAAGTTTATAGATTGATCTGCCCTCTGTTAATGGAAACTCTGTAGCTGCTAAAGCACCCTCATAATATCCCAGTGTGTTGCACAGTGCCCCGCTCAAGCTCTGCAGTCACACTTCATAAAAAAATCTTCATGGACTGTCTCCTGGCAGTGTCACTGTACTTCCCGTAATACAAACACTTTAAAAATGCCTCTAAGGCTTTTCCTTCCCTCCAGCTCTCACCCCCCAGGAAGTCTTTTGAGTTAAAGGAGAATAGTACTTCTTAAGTACAGACCCGTCACTTGTTAATTCAAGTTCACTGACTGGCTTTAAAGTCATTTCTTCCACTTCTGCTTTTTATCTTTAGTCGTCTTAAATTTCTTCTGTTGCTTGGGTCCTCTTGCTGTTTCTAATTTTCTCTTCTTCTCACTGGGAAAAGGGAAAAAAATATCCGTTAAAAACACACCAGATTCCCATCCAGATGGAAATTTTTGTTGTAAAAGGGGGGCAAGGGTCTACATAGAAATGTGGTTGGGAGAAAATACTTCCAATTTCTTGGGTCATTTGAACTGGTGCTAGAGAAAGCACGAACAAGAGCATGACCTAGATTTTCTAGTGTCTTCAGATTCTCTGCCCCAATCCGAATCCCACATGATCTTGATTTTTTAGCTCTTGTCAGTGCTTTTCAAGACTTTAAGTTGTGTCCTAAAGGCAATTCATATAGGGCATCTGGAATTTAGAGTACCTAGAAAAAACATTACCACTGACAGTTTTAAGTATATGATTTTGTTCCTGCAGTGGATTCTGACTAGAGCAAACATGACAGAGCTCCGATCTTCATAAGCACTGACAAGAATCCCTCATTCCTGTAAGGCTTCTGGAAACTCGCAGCTTCCAGCATTCATGACAAAGAACATGAATATACAAAGGGGGGGAATAGAGATCACACGAACACTTCAGCTGTCAGGCACCCCAGGAAGGGGAAATAAGCAAGTGGGCAAGTCTCCTGTCAATCCCCAAGGAAAAGATGAGGAAAGACTCCATGCTGGGCAAGGCGAAAGAAAGACGGATGAAAAGGAAGGAACTGCAGAAACGCAGACTCAATATTTTGTGGGCTTAAGCTCACATTCGAAAGAAGAATTCTTCCCTGAATTTGCATTTTCTCCAATGGGAATGTCATAGGCTCCCACCCAGTGGCAGCTCCCAAAGCAAATGAGACAGTTCTGTGGAAGGAGTTTGTTCTTCAAAAGCGACCCAAGGGAGAAATAGCACCACTTGTGTGCATGATCAGGATCAAGGCTTAATCATGTCAACAGAAATAAGTTACAACAAGCAACGATGTTACACGAAGACAGGACTATACACCAGAGCAACACAGAATTCACAGGGGCAGTCTCGCCATCAGAGGAACCACTGAGTACCCAGTAGCACCCACACCCTGATTTCTCCAGGAAAATTGAGAATCTATCAAGGATATTAAGTTCA
Organism: Podiceps cristatus; assembly: GCA_000699545.1. NCBI lineage: Eukaryota > Metazoa > Chordata > Aves > Podicipediformes > Podicipedidae > Podiceps > Podiceps cristatus. The sequence goes on along the minus strand of KL269741.1, from coordinate 21,816 downwards.
TTTTATCGACACTTAACTCCTCATCTTCACACTTCTGAAAAATGTTATAATAAAGCCAGCAGAAAAGACCAAAGAGACCTCTATGGAGTATTTCAATTTCCTTAACCTTTTCAAACTGATGACGGAAGCGTTCTGTCCTGCTTTGCTCAGCACCTCGTTCCACTCTTCATCATCACCTCGGATAATATATCTAAGTGGAAAAGGTAAAGGAAAATCCAAGTAAAGTTGCTAGCACAAAGTAAAAAAAAAAAAAAAAGAGGTGATTATATTGACAGGCACACAGTACTCTCACAAACAAAGCCACGGCATCAGCACCCAACCAAAGCAGGATTTGGAAATACGCACAGAACTAGACTGGCAAAGGGATACAATAGCTTGTCACGACTGTCAGCAGACTCAGTCCAAACTAGATCAATAGCAACCAACAATTGTCCCCGTCCAAAGCTGGTCAGGGTCACATGAGGTTCTCTCGGGAGCCCCCATTGTAAACACCACAAAGCTGTTCTGTGAAAGCCTCTCCGCAGAAGAGCGGAGTGCTGAGCAGAGTACATCTGTCACGAACGCAAAAAATAAGGCCTTAAAGGTTATTCTTTCCATAGCAGTGGCCTACGCTTCTACTTGGCCCACTGGATTTCTTCAAAGACAGACCTTCGATCGCTACGGCGTGAAGCCTGACAACCACGGTCAGATCCATATTCACTGTACAGGCTCCTCCAAAAAGCTTGAGGGCCTTTTTTCATTTCCCTCCCTCCAAAAAAGGGGAGAAGGATGGTTGTGGCGGTAAAGGAAGAGGATGCAAGAAGCAGCGGCTTATAATGGAAAGTTAGCTAAATTAGCAGCTGCTCTTAGACCAGGAGTACGCTTGAATGGTGCAGTTCTTCTGCATCAATCTCGGAAAAACTGAAGCCCTGCCGCTTTTTTTTTTTTTTTTGAAAAGACAAATTAAGGCAACAATTGCTATTCAAATAAGCTCATGTTCTGTGCCCCTTGTCTGGGTGTTCAAGTACTCAGGAAATTACATACAAATTTAACTAGGCGAAGCAGTCATGTAGCAAGATTGAGTGGCTGCTCTCTATCTCGAGTTTTTAGAGATTTAGAATAGCCTAGCTTTTGTTCATACAAAGCTGAACAGTACTGGACAAAGCCTTTTAAAATCAAACAGCTCTGTCTCTTCTATTAGTTTTCTATAACCTCTATTGAAAAGCATTCAAAATAGATTTTTGTCTCTCTCCTCATGGAACAGAACAGAAATCTATTTCTGGGAAAAAAAAAAAAAAAACAGAGAACATGGTCTCAAATGTCAAACACGTACGTAACAATATCAATGCTAAAAAAAATGCAATTAAAACTTTTTAAAAAAATCTGGTTATATTGTTTTCTTAACATGACTGACTCGCAAGTCACTTCAAATCACAATTTTTGTCCTTCCTTCAAACAAGACAACCAAAGATTCAAAGAAGCTTTTTTTCCTTTTCTCAGATTTAACGGTGACTAATCTAGAGCCAAAACAGACAACTTTTCTGGGATGTCAGCATAGTAATCAGCATTTATAAGACAAAAAGTGGCAGGAGGAGAGAGAATGAGTGGCACGGTAACTCCCTTGGTCCAGAAGGAGAGCCATCTGCTGACGCCCCAAGAAAACTGCTGGTTCAGCAACTCTGCATCCTACAAATTGTCCAGCTCTACAGCAGTTAAAAAGCATCTGTGCACACTGTAGTTAGTAAAAAAAGCTCTGGTTGGTTGTTCTTTTTCTGTTGGTTTGGGTTTTTGATGTTGGGATTTTTGTTTGTTTGTTTTCTTTTTGTTAAAGAAGAGAATATTAAAATTAGCCAGGTATTATTTTCACTTGAGTTGCACACAGACAGCAGGACCCGGCTATCCTGGTTTGAGGAAACTAGTGACTATTTCTAGAAACATGGCAAACTGGAAAATCAGAAACAGTCCACAGCCAGGCAGCTTGCTTTATTAGTCCATACTATAGAACTATATAACTTATATTTGTATAATATACATACTGTCCGCAGCCAGGATCGAGACTGACACACGGGTACGTAGTAAGAGCTACTGCCATGAGTAATTTACCTTTTAAATGACAAAAGAGAACAGATGTAAAGAATGTGCTCAAGCTCATGGCAGAGGCCCTGGGACGGAGCTGAGAACGGATCCAGCATTCCTCTTTGCACTACTACTTCTGTTTGCAGCAACGTCACAACCAGCCAGCCCCAACTCTAACAACAGTTCAGTTCTACAATTCCAGATCTCGCCGCTGAGCAGCTGTGACCTGCTAACACACAGCCTTCGGCTTTCTGTTCAAAATACCAGCAGAAAAAGGGAAGTCAGTAAGGTGACCCTTGGGAGCATGACACACTTCTCAGGTAATGAATTTGCGTACTGAGGTAAAGAGGTGAATGGTCTTGAACCGAAGTTGTTACTGAATTTAATTCACACTGCAAAGCATGTTCACACAAATGAAACAGCTGCTGACAGAGCTGGTGAAGGCTCCGGTGTTGGCTGTCAGGCACACAACACCCAGTTTCCATTAGCGCAGCAGCATACGCTTATCTTACCTGGCCACTGCTGAAAGTCCCCACTGCTATTTCTCATCTATTGATGGCTTGAAACTGTGACACTGCAACTACAGGCTGTGCATAAGCCTCAGCAAGATGCGCGAGTGACCCAGCATTCAAAGAGGTATCAGGGGAAAACTGGATTTGAGACTCGGACAGATAAATTCTTACTGTGTAAGGTCCATTTCCTTCAGCTTCCCCACTTCTTGCTTGTGTTTTTCTTGGAATTCCTTTGCGGCTTCTTCCTACAACAGGACAGCACAGCGGCACATTAAGTTCGAAGTGCAACAGTGACTGTGTAATGCAAGAAAAATGCCTTTCCCACAGAAGGAGAAGTACATTCCCTAAAACAAATACCAGGTGAGCCTGAAAAGCTTCTCCCTTTTATATAATTGCATTTTAATGTTATTTGTATACATATACTTTTAATATATAAATCCAAAAACATCTTAGTAGGTTCTGTGAAAAATCTACATTGCAGATTAACAAAGCATGTAACACAAAGCTGTCAGGTTTTAACTACCATAAAGTGACAAGCCGTGACGTGGAATTCTTTCTATCCAAGAAAATTCAGCTTACAAAGCTTCTACACTGAAGGAAACTCCATGAAGTGTTTACATACGTATCAAGAAGAAAGCGCATAATTACCAAATCTTCATTTAAAGATTTCAGTGTTGGCTCCATCACAATATCCTTTGTTGCCGCCATCTGCTCCTCCACAGCTTTTTCCTGGACTGTGTTGAACAACTGAAAATGAAGTAAGCCAACACATCTAAGGCTTGCTGATGCTTCTTCTAGATTATTGCTTTAAAATAAATAAGAAATGCTGTCTGTCCCCATGAAATTCTTCTAACCTTGCAAATATTATGAGGCAGTTGGTTATTTCTGATGCATGCATTCTATCATACTGAAATAAAAAGCTCAAGGCTGCTTCCTGAAGGCAGAATTATATTACAGCTTTTATAAAAAGTATAAATCTAAAATCAGTCATCACTCAACATCACTCGCAGAAATGTAGAGAACGCATGGTTTACAACATACATTATTAATACAGCACCATTTGATTAACATTTGCAGCTAAAAGCTGCGTAATTTTTTTTTGTACGTTGTTTTCTTCAAGATAATTATAAGGGTGTTATGCTGAGCAAATCACCTCTCCAGTGAACAACCTATGCCACACCGCAGAAGCCTTCCTACCATACCCTGAACCTTGAGCGCTAGAGGCCCCAGGCTCAGCAACTGCAAGCAGTTGGCAAGTATTCTGCCCGTCTGGCCACTTGATAACTCATCACATTACTTCAGCACAGACATGAGAGAGAGAAAAAGAAAACCAGATCCAAAACCTTCCAGTTATTTCACTGGACTTCAAGTCTACCTCTAAATGACATCGGAAAAGGTTGGGCTTTGGTTTTTTTTTAAGAAAAGTTGAGATGCCACCAATGGCGTGCACGGTCATAAACAAACAGCTCAGGCTCAGCCGGCAACATGGGTTGTATGATCAGCATTTCGATCGGGACATTTCAACAGTTAAAAAGTTTTTCTTTCATGGTTGGACTCGATGATCCTAAAGGTCTTTTCCAACCAAGGGATTCTATGATTCTATTTGGGAAAACACTATAGAAATCAATGCCATAAATATCTGCTTTTTCCACTGGGATTTTCCCATCTTACAAAGAAGTTTACAGTCAGTTACTGGGGACGTGTTAAAGATACACAGTTCCGATTCAGCTTTCTATTAGTGCCAGGCTCAGCACTGGCATTACACTTTGGTCCAATACAGCCAAGAGAAAGCTTGCCACGGCGCTCTCACCTGCACTACTTTGCGGATGATTCTGTTGAAGAGGCCCATCAACTGACTGACAGGCAGTTCCACCTCCTTTTCTAGTTGGTCCAGAGATTTATGCTGTAGGCCAATCCCCAGAAAAAGGGCCTGAGGAAATGACACGTTTTTCAGTTATAGAAGCTTTTAGAGCAAATACAAATACATAATACACTCGTCTTCTCTGGTACGAGCTGAGCTTTGCTCAGAAGCATGGGCACACCCCTCAATCATTCTGCAGATGGCAGGTGCCATTCTGTACTTGGTACAGACGAAACCCTTTCTCCTAAAGTACAGTTCAAGAGCCAGAAGCTTTTGAGCGGTTTTTAAGCCACAGTTCACACCATCTTATAAATGCATGGAGTACTTCACTGAACACACAATAGAATACGATCCCTACAAATTTTATTCAAAGCAAATGCTAAAGGTGGAAGAACACTACAAGCAGGAGAAATCATGAAAAGGACTACAAAGGAAGCAATTAACTGAAGCAAAATCTTTGTTTACAGATGATGTGAAGCAGGAAACTATTCCAAATATAAATACAAAGGGAGGTGAAGCGTGGCTCGTTCTCACAGTGATACATACCGACTGTGCAGCAGAGAGAGAGATATCACCCATCTGGTTGAGAAAAAACATCCTGGCAATGGTAGGTACCATATCCATGATGAGATGATAGTCCACCATGTTGCGAGAGTACATCTCTAATCTCTTCAGGTCATATGGGATGAAAACTGACTCTAATTCAGCACGGCTGATGGCTGATGGGTACAATAAAAAGACAACAATGTCAAGACTGTTCTTCATAGGATCTCAGTATTTAACAAGTTCCTTTTCACATCATTGAGTAAAGGCCAACTGCTGTCCCACAGGTTCACTTTTCAACACACTTCAGAATTCCACACACTAGGTACAACACTGCTGTTCAGACTGGCTTGGTTATTCAAAGTCTTTTCTGACAGACATAGTCCACAGGAAGAACACTGCAACTGTGAAACCAGACCAGCATATCAACTGAAAGATGCCAGAGACTGAAAACAGCGGGGGCTGAGAAACAGTTTGCCCAGTCTAACTATATTACACTGGTTTTGCTGTTCAAGAGCTTCGTTACCTTGTAGCAGCAATGTGTTTTCAGTGGCAGAAAATGTCCTCTTATTGTTTACTTAGAAATATATAGAAATTTTTCTGGATAATAGTAACAAAACACACAGTAACTGACCAAGAGCGATTCATGTGTCTTCACGAGAGACATCGTACAATGCATGTATTTGAGAACTCTGAGAGACACATACATAGACTTTAAACTGCAATCTAACTGAACACTGGGAGCCAGGGTACTCACGTGGTTGGGGCTGCTGTTTGATATTTTTGTTCTGTAGAATATTCAATGCCAATGAGGGAGAGAACGTGCTGAACTGGTAGGAAAGCAGAGAAAGGAACCGCCTCCTAAAATCTATAGGAAGATGGTAAAATAAGTGACTGCTGCGGACTTCTAGAATAAATACCCCAGAAGATTCTTCTAGTGTTGGCAAAATCAAAGGTACCTTTCCAGAAGGCGGTGAGCCAAGGCTCCTGTTCAGTGTCCTCTTCATTCAGCGTCTTCAGCATGATGCACGAATGCTCACCAGTCAGGTCATTCTAATAAATAAGATCAATTTCTCATCATCCCCATGAACCTTTTGCACTCTGTGCTCAACTGAAGAAGGCAAAGGTCTTCTAAATCAACAACAACTCATGTATCAATTGCTAGTGCTCACCACTACCTCATGTAAAACCTATGAACTTCTAGAACTTGTTAAATCCCAGTGCTGAGGTAACCAGGAGACACCAGTATTGCAAATTCCAGGTACAGCACAAGAGCCAGGAAAAAAAAAAAAGAAAAATTCATTGACATGAGAAAAGTTATTCTCTCCAAAAGTACTGTAAGTGCTAGTGCTATTTTTTGTAAGCACCTTGAAAAACAAGAGCAGTCAGTTCAAGGGCCACTTGCATATTTTACCAATGACCACATTAATAACCCTCAACAGCTGCACCTTTGCTGTAAATTTTAAGTGCAAACTGCTTAGAAGACCACATTCATAACCCTCAAACTTTACTCCTTTAGCTAACTATCGGCCCAAAGAACAAAAGTGAACATAAAACAAACCCCAAATGTAGTCTCAGAAAACTTTCTTGACCAAATCACATCTCATAGAAGCTAATGGAAAGATGCCCAGTGATTTCAACAGGGCTGGATTTCATTCAGAAACAGTATGCTACTTACTGGTGTCTGCCTTAGGTAAACGGGCACAAATCCAGCACGTTTCCAAAACCTGGGGAAAGGGAAAAGAGAAAATGCACCAAGAATTATGAAGCTGTTGATTCTACAATACTTGTGGTTAAACGCAGTCTATCCACCGTATGAGAACGACTGCTGGAAACGAGGCAGAAGCCTGTACGCCACCCCACGACTAACGGAAACGAACACTGGCAGAAAGCAGTAACAGCAATCACACAGACGGAGGTTCTGACTTAGCAGAGTGAAAAACAATGACTGTGATACCAAAAAATGAACAAACTTTCCAAGACTGAGAGATGTGATACAAGAGTTACTGTATCTGACGTGCTTCCAGGACCTCCTTGAAAACCAGACAAACAGGTTTTGACCAATAATGTCACAGATTCCTAAGGGATACCCCAGGGAGGGGCTGAGGATTTACAGTTTACTTCAGTGACTCTGCTCTTCTTCAATGAATGATGATTTTCCCTGGCAACTCGCAGGTTTCAGGTAGTCATTTGTGAACCACAGATAATCCCAGGCTGATCAGCAAAATCCTGCTGACATCTCTTTCCATCCTCCTGTTCCTTCTTACGTCTTAGTTGCGAACTGAGCCTACACTTTGTTTTGCCCAGTAGAATTAAGGACTAGTAGAAAAACACCTGATGAGACCAAACCCATGGCATCCCAGACAAAAGAAAGCAGCCAGGTCCCAGAGCAACTGTCACTGGCAACCTGCCCCCACAGGCCATGGGATGACGACTCAACTCGTCAGCTACACGGGACGTTGCACAACTCCAGCAGGAAGCCCTACGCGTGCACCCCAGCCTCTCCCTACCCCACTACTCATCCTTCGCTTACCTGTCCCACCCAGCTAACAAATAAATTTAAAAAGTAGCAGTGAAACATGTACTCTCCCCCTCTGCCCCGAGGAGGATTGTTCAAATAAAGTAAGATATCTGAACCATTTGCTTTATAATTTGCAAAGATTAAGACTATTTCACAATAACCATGCAGTTCTGATGCTCTCCTGTGCAGCTAAACAATTCACCATCACATTACGGCATGAACTTTGCAGCATGGAACAAAACAGTCTCTGTATCTGAAATGCCAAATCGCACATAGCTGTCTAACGTTCCGACTGGGTCGGTCACAAATTGGCCTCCACAGCTCTTTTTCTGTCAAATTCAGTCTCATCTCGTGTGCTTGTACAGCACCCTAGGTCCTCTGTAAGTGGGGCTAGGCCAGCAAAGAGCCAAGGTTTTGGGTGGTAAATGACTGCTTTACTTTTAGTCTAGCAACAGGAAGAATTCCACATTATTTTGAAACTGTGTCCCAAATTATGGTTTCACAACTTCCCACGCTATGGCTGAGAAAGTCTCAGAAACCTAGATATCTGATAGACTTTGATAATACTAAAGAAGCTTGCATTTATTACAAAATTATATGCTTTTATATAAAACTATGTTGTAAGGTGGAGACAAAACTTCAGAAAAATTAATAAATAATTTACTGCTGCAGTAACTCCGTTCCTCCATGGTAAGAAAAGCACAAAGCAGCTGCAGTTGCTGGCAAAAAGCATTTACATTAGTCAGGAAACTAACAACTAGCTTTGAAGTCAGCAGCAGCTCAGGCTTCTACAAGTCACAGGAAAATGTACTTAACTTCTTCCTACTCATTACAGGCTGTTCTTACTTCTCTAGCTTGGAAAAATTGAGCAATTAAAGCTAGTTAACTGTTTAGAAGGGTCACGGAGACAACCAAGGAGGGAATGGGTTTGCTCTCAGAGAGTGTTTGAGGAAAAACTACCTGGAAGGATGCACTTAGGGTCAGCCCTACTGCACATCAAGAAAAGGTCTCACAGGAGAAGTGGGCTTAGAGCCACCTCAATTTTAGAAACCAAGTGAAACATGCAGAGACAAAGTGAATATCCAAAGGCTAAAATATCTGCATCTATATCTATACATTATATTATACGATACATATGTGATTATAATACCTAGAAGTGATATAGTTACATTTTTGCTCTGGATGTAACCAGCAAGTAGAATAATGTCTTACTTGAGTAATCTCGGCGTTAGGCCGTAAGATACCCCTAGATAGTCCAGGTTTTCAGCTTCTCTCTCACTCAGTTTGAGAAGTAAAGGAGGCAAGTCTTTCCGTGGTGTCACAACCTCTTCTAATAGACTAACAGTCTGAAAAAGAAAGTGGAAAGGGGTTAGTAGCGATCCTCACTGAAATCGGCAAATTAAATCTCTTATTCTGTATAAAAAATGAGTATTTCCTCCTTACAGAGAGAAATCATTACCGAGACTTACAGTGAAAAACAAACAGCTTAGCGCAACAGAAAATACAAATAATGCACTGAGCTCCATACCTCACTGCTTACAGTCACAATTTCTTTTGGCTTTTGAATTGTTTTTTCTTCCAAGCCTGTGAATTTGCCTTCATAGTACATCTGCAGTAAAGTCAGAGCTCTGCTGCCGTAGCCCATCTGTGAAGTAAGAACAATACACTATAAGCAAAAAGATGTATCTAGTTTTTAAGACAGGGCAACAACACTCTCCCCCTTCCAAACCCATTAACAATCGTCAGTGCAGAGATCACTCAGCCACTGCAAAAAATGCATTTTCTTTGCTACGTAGCAGCTCCCTGGAGAAGGACGCTGCAAACCTGGATGTCTGAAATCACAATCAGAGCCCAGCTGACAGTTCAGGACTGTGTAATAGCTGTGGTGCTTCACTCTGGCACTCAGAAAATGCCAAACACCAGTGTGAACAATTGGTGATCGCACAGGAAATGTCACTGGATCTCGACTGCATACTGCTGCTTGGGCTGCTGGCGTGCTACAGTGCTGCCTAGGAAGGACAGGAGCACTGTTTGCTGCCCACCCAGGGGGAAGCAATGCCCCCGGCCTGCTGTGGCACCTGACCATTTCTGTGCCTCCGACCCCATTCCGTTACTACCGCTGGCTGAGTCCCCAAGCTTAAAGTGCTCAAAACTGGAGCAACTGAACTGTTCGCCCTGCTCTTGAATTCTGCCTGTACAGCCATTCTCACGGCACCGCTGCTGACTGATCTCAAAAACTGAGTTCCAAAATTCTTTACCCCCTGATAATCCGGATGAACTGCAATACGAACAACGCGCCCACCAGAGAGGCCCCCGAAGTCCGGATCTTGGAACTGCGTGAGAGACAAAAGTCAATTTAAAGAACACAGATGGAAATAAGAAATAGTGCTGAAATATATCTCGGGTGCGAGTACACAGCCAAATTACTCACCTGCTCTGAAATGGTCCAGGGAATAAGATCACCAGAAGCTTTCTTTCCCCTGGAAAGGCTGTTCATGATAGACTGGCGAGAGATCTCTCCCTCCAAGCACACCTGCCAGAAAAGGGAAAAGGCCATTAATGGAGAAAGTTTTTTCTCCTACAGTCACTCCACTACAGCAGAATCAAAATTTATACTCAGTTGCCGAGACCATGCAGCAGGCGTTACGCTACGGTGCGGCAGAAGCCTGAAGAGACTAAAGCACAGAAAGTGCTCCATGCATTTTCTGTAGTCCGTTAACAGCAAACATAAAAGCTTGTCCCACCAATATTTCTCTTTAAACGTCATATATTTTTCATGTAAATGGGGCTTTTTCCTTTAAGAAACAGTAGATTTAAGCAGCTGCGTTGAACACAGATCATTAAGAATCTGGGTTCTTAAGGAAGGAAGCATATAGTCAGATACCAAACAGCCAAGGGCTGAAATATTTCTAGGTCTCTAAGCATGTACATCTGAGGAGTTTGTATTTTTGCAGTTCTACTGCAAATAAAAGGAGGGCTAGAAACATGAGATAGGCAGAATGAACCAGTGAACCCACTCTCCTTTCAGGAAGTGGAAAGAGGACAAAGTCATCTCTCCAGAAGGCTTCCAGCACCAACACACGGTGGCAACCGGGAGGTCTGTGTGAAAGGATCAGCATCCCAATGTACTGATACAGCAACTGGCGTTAATGAAAGCAAGTGTGGGGGGGGAAATGGCCTTAATACACTGTTGTAAAATGCAAAAACACAGCCCTAAGCTACCACCTACTCCTAGATAGTACACTGCTGTCACAGTACAGATAGCATACTGCCTCACAGCAGTGTTCTGCTTCATTACGGAACAGCTCACTTCATGGATACATCCTGCTGTCTCACCTGAACGACAGCAAGTACTTCTGGTAATGAATTCTGGGTAGGTGGAACTGGTGGCAAAAGGCAGAAAAGATGATGGGCAGGGGCATCAGATAGCATCTGGAGGTCATTGGGCGAGTTCTGGAGGGCAAAGACATATCAGAAAGTTGAAGAATTATTCATGAGAGGAGCTTCAAAGTCCAGTGTAATGTTAGTAGCTGCCTTCTAAACAACCCTCCATTTTCTGAATTCAGGGCTATTAAGAAACTTGGAACTAGTACAGTGCTGATGGATGAAGAGGCTCACAGGCCAGTTCATGGCTGTTATACTACCAGACAGCATCTGTTTTTCTCAAGTGAAACCTCTTGCTCTAATATATATGGAACTGAAGTTTTGATTTTAATACAGCTACTTATCTCAATCTACCAAATCTTAAGTAATTTTTTTAAGTTTCAGATTTTTAATACTCAGTACTTATGGACTTCACCACTCACATTTACTGGTCACACATGGTTTTGAAACCTGGAGGTGAATTATTACTCTTTTCAGTAGCACAGTGGTACGACTCTTTTGGTTAAGTTGAGGCTACTAGAATATGGTAGAGAGAACTGCAAGAGGTTCATCACTGATACTACTCCAACAAGCTTGTAGGTTCATCTAGAATTTCATCTCCAGAATTTCTCAAGAGAAAAATATTCCAGATATCTGTCTGTATGTCCAGCCAAGACCAAGGTGGAGATCTTCTCAGAGAAAGGAGAATACGGATCTGTGTACCACAAGAAGCAACTGAACCTGTTCAGAAACCAAAATTAGGCCAATTCAACTAGACTGTCATAACAAGCACTGCTCCCTCCACAAAATTCCTAGCCTAAATTTTCACAGTAGTAGTGCAAGCTTTACCTTGTAGTGTGAAGCCACATAGAGGGCCATCAGTCTCTGCAGGAAAACTTCTGATGCTCTGTGGTAACAAAAAAGTGTGTCTCTATTTACATAGTATCTAAACACGGGGGTTAAGGAAACAACCTCCTTTGAAACAAAGAAAAAGCTCCTTGTTGGTTTCGGAGTAGTATTTTCAGTACAGCCCTGGGCTACCTGCTGGCTTGGGCTCTTAGACTCTACTCCACAGCTCCACCTGCAAGAACCTGGGCAGGGTTCGTACCTTTCACACCCTTTGTCCGTAAAGCTCAACCTTTTATAATTCCAACAGGGACTTCCCTTCATTCAACCTTTCTACAGTAAAACTGGAGTTTGGTAATGTCCTGGTAACACACACCACTGGTCTTACAAGGTAGTGGTAAGAGCTTAACTCCAGAAGTGTGGTCTTCATAGACTTGCCAAAAGATCATCTGCTGAGATTATCACGTTAGCTGGAGAACCCACTATTAATCAGCTTGAAAAAGCCTCCTTCATCTGAAAGCAATACATTCTGATCAGAACGCAATATTTGAGGAAGGATACAGGTCACAAGTCTCGGGCAGCGGGCAGCCGGAGATAATTCTGGTGATGTTGAGACAGTCCAAACACAGCAGATCATTCAGCCACTTTTCAACGGGGTCACCAGGGGCATATCTGATGGACTCATGGAGGGAGACTTCATGCAACGTACGAGCTGCAAAGTGCAGAGAAGAACACCTGGAGTTGGAAGTTACAGCTAGCAAAGAATCCAATAGGATCAGTGCTCTTTGAAGGGCTCCCAGGAGATTAGAAAATCATCACTCCTATAGTTTTCATCCCTTAAAAGTCTTTACATCTGAAAATCATGAGGAAAAAACAAAAAGTTCCTTCATTGTCCCATACCACTACCTTCCTACAGCTGCAAAGGACATGGACACATGGGATAACTGCAGGGCTTCCCAGTCAGCAACACCAGAGATCGCGGTTACACACCGCAGCACAGAATACAATGGAGTACCTGAGGTGAGTTTAGCTGTAGCTGTAGATTTGTTCTCTGCTGTCATGGTGACTTGGGTTTGTGCACTCTGTTGACGAAGCTGCTGAATGAGCTTCAGAGATAGCGATCGACCAGTACCCTCGTACCTGAAAAGCAGAAGACAAAAGTCTGAAGCAAGTAACCAAACAGCAATCCTGAGCCACGGGGAAGCTCCAGCACAGGAGGAGGCTGCCATCCAGAGCTACGTGCCAGTCTGAGGCCTCCGAGGGCCCCAACCATCTGTGGGAATCGCTGCCTTTGGATGTTTTTGTGCGTGTAGGACAGGGCAGCCTACCCTGTCACATTCTTAGTCTCACCATATTGGAAGGAAGATGTCCCTCTTCCTTCTCTCCTAACGGACTGCAGAATCCTGTTAATATATTTGCTCCTTGTAGCAACAGAAGAGGTGTAAGTCAAACCCTTCACGAATCCACAGTGGAACCAAAGAAAAGCAGAAAGTCCAAGTACTGACTCTTGGAACAGTTCCATGACAGATCAAGAATTAGCATGACCTGATGTAATAGTGTGTAATAAAAAGAAATAGTCCACCCGCACAACTGCTTTCCCAGGTAGACAGCTGCTGCTGAAGCCTTACCCGTTAATTGTAGAAGCCATGAAAACAAGATAAGGGCCTAGCAGATTTTTCACCAGGGGCAGAGGAATGGCAGCAGCTTCATCAATCACAACAAGTTCAGCTTGACCCAGTTTCACCGAATCAGCAGGGTGTATGTACTGCAAGGAACGAGAGGACACCGTCACTGTCAACAACAGCTTGTCTGGGAACTAGGGAAACGTCAGAGTCGGCAAAGCTGGAGCCCCAAAAAGCTGTTTGTTGTCCCTGTTCTTCATGACCACCAAGCCAGTGAGACATGAAAACGAACAGCAGGGAAGGGGCTGGTGTCACCCTAACAAGGGTCACACATCGTGTTTTGCACATTTCAACACAAACTTATCTGCAGAGATCATGAAAATAAAGGAAACCTAATCACTAAAAACATATGCTCTTCCTTCACTGTTCCTTTCACTTTCCTTTGCTTTTGTTTCAAGAAGAAACCCACCAGCAATTACCAAGGGAGCTTTGTAATCTACAAGCTACTCAGAGAAAGAAGATATTTGATATCTATGATTCTATATTTCATGAGTCATTCACCAGAAAAAAAAGTCTGCCTTAAAGCAAAATCAATCAGGACAGTTATACACCACAAAAAAAAAAAACCAACAACAAAACAACATGTTTAAAATCAAAACAACTACAGCATTAGTAAAGCCAACAGTTAAGAAAAAAGGTAGAAAGGCAAGAGTGCAAAAGAGGCCAGTTACCTGAATGGTCTGTCTGTGCTCCTTGAACACATTCACTCTGATAACAGCCTTGTTAAACTCGGGATTTAAAGACTGAACTATCTCATAGTCCAGATGTTCCTGAGAGAAAACATTGTTAAACAGTATGAACAAGCCAAGGTCTAAGAAAAATATCGTTTACCATTACCATCGAAGTTCGCTAAGACTACACTGTTGTTTCAGATTCTAGTTAAAATCTAACAAAAGCTTCAGAAGCCTGAGAACTAAGAAATTGACCTATGTTAAAAACTATTTCACAAAAAAAGTATTTTCCCAACTTAAAAATAGAGAAGGAAACACAATTGTGCTAGGATTCACTTTTGAGAATGTTATTAAAAGGGCTGGTAGGGGCAAAAGCTTGTAGCTAATACATGTAAGTAAATCACAGATGAGACGCAACCCCCCTCCTAACCAGGAACGCTGTGAAAGTGTCATAACATAGTTTCCTCTCCTTACCTGATACTGCAGTGCATCAAAGCCTTTAAATATGAATTCAAAGAGAGTGTGAAGGTTATCAGGGCTTGGAGATGTGACAAAGATATTGGAGTAACTGCACAGAAAAATAAAACAAGAGTTTAACTCTTTTTCTAACAATATTTACATATACATACTAAGTAGAATGTTTTTCTTCTATGAGGGGTTGGTTCTATCTAATAACAAAAGCACAGCAGGTTCATTTAGACACGTATCTCACTTTTTTATGCATGATTATTTTTATTTTTAAATAATTTTTTTTAAAAGGGTTTTTCTTATAAAACAGAAAAACTTGAATATCAGCATATGTAGCAACTAAAAGTTGTAAGAAGAATAAAAAGGAGGGATGCGGGACTGGAAATTATAAATATATTTAGACCTTGGGGGGGGGTTTTGGTGTGGTTTGTTTGTTTGTTGTTTTTTTGCTTTTGTTTTTGGTGTTTTGTTGTTGTGGTTTTTTAGTACTACTCATGGATGCAAATAAAGCCTGGAAGATGGAGGGGATCACTCACCCAAAAGCTACTGCTCCAGCAATAGCCAGTCCCAAAGCAGCAGATTTACCACGTCCCCTGGCTGCTGTTAATGCCACGGTGCTCCGAAGAGTCTTCTCAGAAATGGCTTCGATAAATTTTAGAACTGCTTTTGCCTAATGATCAGGGGAAAAAAAAATTAAATAAATAAATTCAGCATTGCTTAAGATTTAGCACTTTCCTAGAATAGGAAAAAGGAAGAAAAAGACAAGATGGAAGAGCTGAACATTAAAACCCAGAGAAGTAACGTGTGAGGAGTGGTCATCTTGACCCACCGAGTTCTTGCAATTATTCAGGTCAAAACACAGATCAACGATCAGCACAGCAATTCTCAATTACTACCCGCACGCCGCTGACCACAGAGTACATTCAGCAGAACGGGAAGAGGCACACTCCTCTCCGAGGAGGAAGGCGAATACACCCGGGCAGTGAGGCGGCCTACGACCAACGGGCTCAGGCAGCGCGCAGCTCTGGCAGCCACCAGGCTGAGCTGCGACTTCTCAGTGGAGAATTTGAAACAGGAAAGACAATTGCAATTGGGCCTTCATTTGCACTAGTCAGTGATTCTCAAATTGGAGTAAAAAAAAAAAAAAAAGTGTAAGAGAGGCAGGAACTGATATGGATTGTCAACCGCTATTCAGGACTAAACTGAACAGAAACTTCAGGTTAAGTTTCCTGTTTATTCCAAACCCTCAGAGCTCATCATCTTTTTAAACGTGGACTTTTCCAGATCAGCTTCCTGCCTCCATTCTAGTTCTTCCACTTCTCAACTTCACGACGAAAGTCACTGATGCTGTCCTTGAGCTACCCAGTCCTATCAGTTTTTCAAGGAAATTCTCTAAGACCACACCCATCAACGTTCACACTGATTATGTGCAAGATGAGGCACAATCGTCAGTACCTAAGGTGACCTGTCAAGCACAGAGCACCTCAGATTTAACCCCCACACCAACCTGATCCAGGGTTTTACAGCCATCCACCAAAACTCCTACAGGCTGCGTGTCCTGCAAGCTCTCCTTCAGTTCTTTCAGCTCTAAGTCCTGCGGCCGCAGGCTATCTTCCTGTAAGCACAGGGTTCACCATAACAGGATTAGTAAAGGACATTTTGGCACAATCGTGCCTTTGTGATATCTTCTGATATCTTTTATCAGGCAGAGAAAGATATCTAAAAGGAAACCTAGAAACAGAAAAATTTAAATGGACAGACAGATACTTAACGCTTCAATTTTAATGCGCCTTCAGGAGAACAGTTACACAAGAGGTGGAAATCGGGGCTTCCCAAGCTTGGGGGAAAAAAAGGAAAGGATTTTTCAGTACATAGTCACTTGAGAATGGCACTGCTAGGAAGAAGAGAACATGGACAAATTTTCTGAAAAATCTAATTCATTTTTATCAGTCTTCAGGCTATGTTCTTTGTTATACCTTTCATACAAAGTGTACATACTGCCATGTAGGGGAAAAAACTACTGCAGCAGCAATAAATCAGTTTTCAAACCAATATCACAGTTTTCAAAGCCAAACAATAAACTTGGACACAAAGGCAATCATTTTTAAATAGGAATGAATTCTGATTTTCCCAATTGTCATGTAAAATTCCAAAGGCATCAGTCTATCCATCCAACAGGTAAACATTTGTGCTGCTGTCAATATTGTTATAATGCTAAGAGGGATTTTGGTTGTTTTGTTTACATCAGTGCTCTGTCAAAACGTTTTTACCATCTCTGACAGAACCTGTGCCACAAAAAACACTTCAAAAGCTTAAAGATTTCTTTTTAAAACTGGTTCCATTTTACTTCAGTCTACAACTGAAAGTGATTAAACAGTACATTTCTAACAGTGCAAGCTGTACGTCTGGCTTACATTCAGTGAATCCTTCCTGAGACGTGGCACGCGTACCTCACAAACTGAAACAACGACCACAGCTTCTAGCTGTCAGGTGTCTCCTGAGCTTGTAACATGCTTATTTCCAAAGTGTCTCCCCACCCTCCAGCCCTCAAAAGGTCTTTTTATTTGTCTCATCTCAACTGCCTATCAGCTTGAAATCTCTCTACGCACTTGTGAAACAGCAATTAAGCTCCACCTCGCTTAACAGCAATACAGTAAAATGAATAAACACGGGTAAGCATCAAAAAAACTGCGACAGAAAAAAAACCCAAGGAGAAAAAGAAAAAACAGCTTCCCGTGTTTCACCCATACCAGGTGTAATTTTTGCAGAACATTCTACTTCCTGTCTGCAGGACCATTATTTGATATAAATCAGGGTGAAAGGAAAACTACTTTTTTTTTTTAAAATCTTTAACACACTGTGGTCAACTCAGACCAATTTCTCCCACGGAAAAGCGGCTGATGTTGCTTACTGACCTGTGACTGTGGTGGAACAGGTGTGATGTTCGCAATGTGACTGGAGATGGGCAAGATATTCAGCTGATCATCAATCACGATGCAATTCTTGCACGAGGCCAGAGACAGAATGAACCTGAGCGGTCAAGCAAAGGCAACTCAGTAAAAACACTACCAACACAAATTGCATTTTGGTAGTTAATTTAAAACTCTTTTTCTAAACCCAGACATAGAATTCACAGCTACAACTACTTACAAGTGAGCTATGACAAGTTCAGGCAGCTGGCAGTGTGCCTCTTACCATAAAATCGGGATCCTCTACACAAAACAGGTACCCACTTACCAGGGTGTCGCCAAGGAAGAGCTCTAAGTAAAGACGCTCTACCAAGAGAGCTACAAAGTGACTCGCAGCATTTAAGCGGGAGGTAGCTGCATAAACGTCGAAGTTGCGAACCCACAGCACTTGTGACAAACGCCGACCCCCAAAGACCGCAGTCAGTGCCGGCTTATTCATCCTTCTAATTTCTGGCATCATGGAACCAGCTGCATGCTGAATAACAAATTCTGCAATTTCCCTGTGGCTAGAGCTAGGGCCCACTCGCTCAGTAAGAGCTGCTTATTCTGTACACCAAAAGCAGAGAAAACACCTTTACAAGACACTACGAAAGACACAGGAGATACTCCACACAAAGCAGCTTTATGTTTTACAGCAGTGCAATAAGTATCAGAACTGCTGTGCGTCTGGAGCGTACGTTTCTGCAGAGTGTTTCAAGAAAGGGACTCAGAACAGTTTACCAATTTCGGCCCATTTACATATCCCTTGTAACATACACCAAAATTTTGTACATAAGTCCTCCAACAACAAACTTTATTCTGTTTTTCCAGAACAGTACATGAAAATTTCACTGAAGCAGCAAAGCAGCTCGATGCCAATGCAAACCTATAGGATGCTTTCCTAATACGAGTATATAACGTTGTTCCAGAGGCTTTTCTTGGGCATACAGCCTAGATCCTTTACACTCGTCATAACTCACCTCTCGTTAAACCGTCCTACCACGTCCTGGTGTGCCTCTGTTCTGTAGCGAGAGTGCACATCCTGAAAGAAAAAGAAAAAAAATCAGTCCGGAGAAGGAACAGCAGTAACAGTGACATTTACAAGATCGTTACTCATGGGACAATCCAACTTCTTTTCCACTCTTGTGGAAAAAAACCACATGCCAGGCAGGATTCCGATTTTCTGTTTGTTGTGAAACATCCACATTTTCCAAATACTTGTTAAAAAATGTAATTTTCCCACTGGTTTGTCTTATTCTTGTCCGACTTAAAGGTCAATTCTGCCAGGCACATCTCAAACATCTCAGGGATGCTAAAAAAACATAGGCTATCATTTTAATTAACCTATTGGCATTATTTCTAACGAAACCATTATTACGTTTCATTATTAAAAATGAAAACAGTTCCTGCTCTAGGGGCAAGTGCATTCAGTGTGAATAGGTCACATCTGGAAATAGATAGCAATTGTGTAAGTTGATCCCACCTTGATGTGAACAGGTCACAAAACACTCAAAAGGCCTATTTTTTACTTCACTTTCTGTTAGATGAGCAAACAGCCTAAATACTTTCCAAACCTATTATGAAAAAAAGAGAACAGATACATTTGCAAATGACAGGTGTTTTTTCCTGGTACCCTTAGCAGCATTTCAAGACACAGAGGCTGGCAGGACTGCCTAAGCATAAAACACATCCATGATGAATGAAGGAGCAGGAAAGATGATGGAAGGAAGATCACAGCCCATAACAAAAGCAAAAAAGAACTGCTTAGCATCACCACAATGTACCTGCTTATATAAAACAGACGCGTTATGCTGAACATACCATGGTCATCGTGTACAGCTGCTTCAGTGAGTTCATAGTTCTCAGGAGAATCACCACAATTCCACCCCCTTCTACTGTTTCAACAGTTCGAGCTAGCAGGTTTGGAGTCAAGGCTTCAAAATCCTAGGAAATAAAGAAAACTTCAAAGTTGCCTGAGTTCACCAGTGCAACCAGCACCTACAGAAAGGAACAGAAAACCTAAAAACGTTATTTCTCAAAGTTTAATTCACACAATATTTGCATTAAGCAACATCCCATTAAAATTCTACCAACAAGGTGCTCCCAGCCTCACAAAACTTGTAAAAGATAGGCAAGGCCACTGTAATTAAAATAACAGAAGCAGCAAATATTTTTCCTGCAGCATTTAAACTGAAAACAGTTGATACTAGTGCAATGTCCTTTTTAAGTCAAAAGTTGAATTCCTTACCTGAAGTACACACATGCCGAAAGTGTTACCAAGAATCTTGTGAGTTTCATTGTAATAGCAGTAGCGAATGTTTGTGGCTGCTATAAATAACTCAAAAGGATCATCATCCTTTACGTTTAAAGTTCCACTTTTAATCTTCTTCTGTAGCTGTCTCATCCTCTTCTTCCGGTGGCTGGAGAACAAAGTAATACAGAAGTTTTCTTGGAAAAAGCTTTGAGAAAACTACATTCAGGCCTACGTTCAAGTCTAACTGGAAGTCAGAGCTCAGCCTCCAAGGAAAAACATCTTGGATCGCAATTGCTGTTTCCATGATACATTCCCATGTGCCTTCAGCCCAAAATGATGGATATCACACAGAACCGGATGTTTTTCCAAGAAACCACTTGGTTGGAATCATGCAGGTTCAGGTAAGAATTCCTTCCTGACTTTGTGTGCAGACTGTAAGTACGCACGCAAATCTAAGAATTAAAACTTTCAACGCTTTTTCAAAATGAAGTAATTCTAATTTCTTAATCTACATTCAGTACTAAATATCACTGAGGCTAAAAAGCTGCGGAATTAAAGTTTGGGCCTTTCAAGGTTAAAAAGGTGAGGGAGAGATCGGTCCAGGACAACTGAACTCATGTTAGAGCTACAGAAAGAAACCAGAGGTACCTAGTGCTGATGTCAACTGTATTACAGAAGCCAAATTCTAAGTCTGGAAGACCAAACTTCCTGTAGCTCCTCCAAGAACTAATCTTGTTTCTCCTTCCAACCGAATCACACAACCTACGCTCAGCAGGCCAGTCACCGAGCTTTTGCTTCACGTAGAGCAGTGACAACAGCACGAGACATGAGAGGTACCTTACCTGCTAAAGCCCAGCTCCTTTTTGTAACACCATAGGACAGAGGGTCTGGCCTTCACGGTTGCTTTAGACAACATGTGATGAAGTATAACCACCTGCCAAAACACAGAAATATTCACGAACAACTGTACTCACAAGCCAACATCAAAAAGCAAAATATTTTTCTATGCTTGATTTTACAGCTATGTTTTCCACCAAGCAACCCCACGCAGAACAGAAGGATCCGTTGACGCGTTGTAAAGGTTACGTTCCTTTTTACACAGACCTGGGTGTCTGTGCATTCTCCAGGGCTGCATGACGTTATTGAAAACACTGACTTCCACCTACCATTTCCTCCAAGCTCTTCTTTGGCAGAACTGCTAACAACTGCACAAGGAGGAGGAAATTATTCCAGGCTAAATACAGTTACTGGTAGTTGCCTCTATACTACGTTTCGCGGAACATATTTCAGCCGACTTCTACAATTTAACGAGATTTTATATTGAATTCTAATCCTCTAGCGGGTTTGACAGCCCCCCTCACCGCTATGTAGCCTGCACACTTGCTGCTTTGGAATCCAACTCATCAGTGAAAATACTGAACACAACCAGACTCAGGATATGCCCCACAAGAACTCACCTGTCCGCTTCAGCAGTAAATTCATGACAACTTTCTTCTACTGCTACCTTGATCAACTCATTATTTTCTAAGATTTTTTTATAACTTGCTTGACTTCCCTGGGAACTGGAGCTAATAGTATCCTAAAACGTTACGGTTTTGCCATGCTGTTCTTCCCCTTTCTGCTCAAAGCCCGCAAGTCTAGAGTCTCTGGAGAAAGCAGTTTAGTGGTTAATATCTTCCATACAAGGTGACCAGGTAAAGGTCCAGTCCGAGTTCTGGTGTAGCGACACCTGCGAGACGACTCAGTACGTAAAACACGGCTCAAGCGCAAAACCGTAACGTCTGACCACAGAACTGAGACAGGAAAGCAGCTCCTGCTAGTCAGAAAATTAAATATATTTTGCCCCTTTTTTTTTTTTTTTAATAAAACATTCCGATTTGCCTGCGTTCGCTTTTATTTAACGCTCGCGAGCTTCTCAAACAGATGTTGAAGGACAAAGTCTCCTAAGCCCTTTCTAACACCTCTCCGCGTGTCTGCGGGGCCGCGTTACCTCACGCCGAGGCGCGCCATTGCCCTGCGCGGGGCCGCGCGCTCGCGTTGCAGAGGAAAAAGCCGCTCCCGGGGGGTTACAGGCCAACCCTTCTCCAAGCGC
>JMFS01060028.1:0-34087 GCA_000699545.1 Podiceps cristatus | reverse complement strand
GCGCGGGCGGTGCGGCGGTGATGACTCGCGTCTGTGCTCTCACCTCCCTTCCCTGTCAGACTGCAGCGTCGCTTTTAGCGAGGCCTTCCTACCAGTAACCCAGTGCTGGCGTTTCTGAAACGCCCGCGTGAGAGGTACAGTGAGGGGCCAGCGGGGTCGGATCGGGTCTGTTCAGTCCTGGCTCGAGTGACTGGCAGAAGAGCAGATAAAGCATCAGGTATGCGTAGGTGTCAGAGGTAAGGGTCAGGGATTGACAGCTCGCAGCAGAGGTTACTTGCAACCTCTGGAAAAAAATGACATTATTTTTGAGGCCTTTACAGTATTTCAGCACTGAGCGGAAGCGTATTCTTTATTGAGAGATGAACCTACGAAATCATTGCAGGTACAAGTAGTCCAAAGTATATTGTAGATTTTATTTTGTAAATAATCCAGCCATTGCATTGTAAGCAGTTCCAGAGCCTTCACTCATACCCCAAAGTCATGGACTGTGGTTTCATTTTGCTTTATCTGATTTTTTTCATGGAAATAGGGGGTTTTGGTACTTTGTTTTCTCCCAGTTGCTACTCATGCAATTAACATTTAATGGTATATATAACAGGGAAAGACTAATACAGGGACTTGACCATAGCTTTCTCTAATCATGCCTCTTCACTAATACCACTGAGTAATTGTGTGTCATTGTAAGCCATTTGTGTTAGTAAAAAAAGTAAAATGTGATCTCGACAATGTTAGTCCAGTCAAATCGGTGCTTTCTACAACTTTGTGCTAAATTAAGTCTCCCGACTTTTAGAAATTCAAATATTTTGTAACTCTGATTTAGGATATTCTGGAGGCGTTTACAACCACTTAAACTTCATGTGCTTGGTTAGTGATGGCCCTTAAGCCTTACAGGCTCCAGCTGCCATCTGAGTTTTCACCTCTAGTTCTTCATTTCCTTTTACATCAAGTTTCTTCTCTCATTCTGTTTGCAGCTCCACATTTTAAAGCCTAACTAAAGTATTCATGAAAATAACGTGTTACAAAAATACCTATTTTTTATTTGTTTTTTTTCTGTATAGTTTTCCTTTCTGTCTTTTGCCTGACCAGCATATAAGGGATTTAGAACTGTTTCCTGTTGTTTACACAGGACTCTGGCACTGTGAGGCGTTAGCTTAATTTTTTTTTAGATGCTGTCATGAATAACTCAAATAAATAATTCAAGTAAGGGTTGGAGTTTGTAATTTCTTGCGTATGCATATGATTGCTTTTCTTTACTCTTCAGCTTTGAGCTTTTCGCTGTTCTCTCTTACAATGTCTGAAACAAATTTAGTCATTGTCTGACATTTTCCTCCTCTTTGAAGTAAATTTCTTCAAAATAAGCCCCCTCACATTTCCTTTAATGACTTCTATTCATGAACTGTTGTCATGTGTGAGTGAGACATATCTTATAGATGTTTTTGTAAAGTGTTCTGCAAATTAATGGTATAATATAAATGTATTATGGTAGGATCAAGGAAAGCACAACCAATATCATGTGGTGAAGGTAAAATCTCATAGTGCATCTCCTAGAGGAGTTCTAAATCTCTTCTGCCTTAACAACCTTGCTGTATCGTATGAATTTGTGCATGAGAAATCTGTTCATTTGCCATGTAGAATGATAATTCAAGTTGATCTTGAACACAGAAATAAATGTATTGAAATAATTTTACTTTATTAGGTATTCAATTAGGAAGAAATAAAACTCAAAGATAGGAACAATAGCTATATAAAATATTCAGAGTGATTTCTGAAGAAATTTTACGAGGTTTCAGGTCATAAATTTCCACCTCAAGTAGAATTCTAAATAGATTCTGCAAACGAAGAAGGAATTCATTGTCTGAAGTATCAGATTTATTCTTAACATCTAAAATGTGGAATATGGGAAAGGATGGGGGAAGGGTTCTTAGCTCTATCAGGTGAGGGTTAGGTGAGGAATATGCTATAACATTTCGGAGTTGTCAGGTCAGCCATTGCTGACTGTGTCTTTGAAAATACCACACCGGAGTGAATTGTAGATCACTCCCTTCAGGCAAATTCTTGTTCTCTAATTTTAGATCCTCTCCTGAAGGAAATACTGCCTGATGATGGAAGAAGTGAGGAGTCTGGGTAGCGTATCTTGATCTGCCCCTAATCCTTTGGAGCTTTAGGAAACCATTTTGTCAATGTGTAGTTAAGAAATCGAATTGTAAAAATGAAGATGTAATTCTCAATGTTTGATAGTGTTTTAAAAACACTTGTGAAGATTATAAACCAAAAAAAAAAAAAGCCTCAAATACTGAATTTTATAGCTTCATTGTTTTCCAATATTCTGCTAAAAAGCAATAATAATTTAAAATATTTGGTGTGATGATAAATGCAGGTGTAATTGTTACATAGATGGGAAGATCTTTAGAATTTCTTACCAGTTGGAAGACTGAGCTGTTTTCTTCCACTGGTAAGAAAGGGGAAACATAACATTTAAATAAAAGCCAACTACGGACAGATGGCTTCAGGAGTCTTCCTGGAAGTCTAGCTGGTTGATTATGCCAGACTTAAAGACAGGGGATCCATAAAGCATGGAAAAATAAAATTCCTATAAACAATCTAAGTCCCACTCCTAACTTCACAATAGATAAATGCAATGAGTGTGTTTGGGTTTATTTATTAAGAGTTCTAGTTAGGGAACTTGTTAAAACTATCCTAAAATACAAGTATTGCAGACTAGCATCACTCTTAATATAGGTGAAAAAGAAACCCTGATTTTCTTAAGTATATGCTTTTTGGGGTTTGGGGAGATACGCTATCTGTCCAGTCATTGACATAATGGCTAGAAAATGGTGGGTGCTTAGGTGCTCACACTTCAGAGATTTGTTTTCTTAATAGCTCTCTTTTTTTACACTGTAGTGAATGTTTCAGTGTTGTGATAGGTTCCATTGACATGGTGATAAAGATTTTTTTTTTTTTCCCCACACCTTTCTGGAATATGGTTAAGTATTTTTTATTGTCTCTCAATAAAATTTACTCTTTGTTTTCTTAAGTATTTTTTAATTTTAAACTTCTCAGTCGCTGGGCCCTTGAGATCAGCTCTGTGGCATCGTTGGTCCTTTGCCTTATCTGAAAACTTGTTTTGGGTTTCAAGGTGTAGGTGCTCAGAATAAAAGTTCTGCACATGTAGATCTAAAGGAATTCTGGGGTCCTCCTTACTAAATTAAGAGCCCAGTTCTCCCCTCCTGTATCTTCACGCTGCTTACCTTGAGCCTATGTGCAGTGGAAGGCAGGACTTGTCCTTTGGTTTCCGTTTTTTTGTTTGGTTGGTTGGGGTTTTTTGTTTTGTTTTGGGGTTTTTTTGAGGTGTTGCCATATCCAGCCTCAGTAGAGCGATAAACATTGCCAGTTTGGATAAAAATTTGCAGTTGAAACTTTGTGTTTGTTTTTGGAGGAATCCGTTACGAAAGAAATGAGGTTTTAGTAGCTTTAGCAATGTAGAGAAAGATTTGATCCGAGTTCTCATATCTTTCAGAAGTAGTCCCTAGCAATAGTCATCTTTGGTTTTGTTAGTTCCAGCAGCTTAATTTTGGTGTCAGTAGTATAGTATTGGAACTGTAAACTTCTTCATGGCGTGGTTCTTCTTGTGTCATTTTAATGTCTCACTGGATCGGTTTTGTGCAACTATCGCTCTTGCTGTGAATTTGTATTTTTAAAGTAAGTTTAATAATGGTAGTATTAACTAAAAATGTGTGTTGTTCTTTTGTATTTTTCTAGTTAACTGTTTAGTAATAGCAAAATATTTCTTTTTAGGTAACTTAGAAGTGCCTCATAGAGCTTCTGTTTCTCTTACTGCATAAAAACTACTTCAAAGCTGATTTGCGGTGACCATGAATAATCAGTGAAGACATACGGTGTTTTCTGGAATATTGAATGTTCTCATAATGAAGATCTCTCTTCTGCAGCAGATGTATAAGGACGTACTGGTAGGCATTCCTCTAGCAAAGGAAAGCCACCATTATACCTCTTTACTTAATCTGTGTGTCGAGCAGTCACCAGAAGATGAATCATATAATTGGATGCATCTGCCGTCTACTAATGGTGGTATTAGGAGCCATCAGGACACTGATATGGCAGATGCGGTTGTCCCTGCAACAGATGATACATCAAATAGATTTGCAAACATGAAGTCCTCGTTCTGTCCACGAGAAGTGATGCTGCTTCAGTTAACCTTGATCGAGATGATGGTTGCTAAAGCAGTGTCCCAGGAAATTGAATTCAGTACGAGACAGAAGTACTGCGAAATCTTTGTCCTTCTTCTGAAGGAGGCAAAAATTGACTCAAAATTGGTAAGCTTTTTTCTAAACTTTTGAAAGATTTTTGTGAAAGAAGGAAGAAAAAAAAAAAGGAACATGCCTTAGTTACTTTTTCTTTCTACATGTCTGCAGATTTGTCTGCTTGGTAGCTATGATCGGCTGTTATCTCACATGGCTTCAAGAAGTTTAGCATCTCTTGTGTGTTTCCAGCTGAAGGAAGAGGTGAGTATGGCATAACTTTTCACAGCTTAAAAAAATGGCTTAATATGAGCTTCCAAGTTATTCTATTTTGCTCTAGAACCACGTTTTTATAGTGTTTATATGGCACAAAAGCAGTCCCTGTATGACTACCGTACAATCTAAAAGTACTTCTGAAGAGGCTCTTTTGTAAGTAGGCCCGCAGAGCAGCATCAGGACCGCTCCTTTCCTCCCGCTGTTGCCTGCGTGTCTGCTCTGCTCTAGCTTTCTGAAAGGCCCCCCTGCAGTCTGCCGGTGTTCAGCGTACGGGCTCCGTTGGTCCCCTCAAAATGCCACACAGCCTTGTGGAAGGGTGTTTAGCTCCAGCAGCAGGAGCAACGTGAAGGTTATCCATGATAATACTATGTGGTAGTTCTCCCATAAAATGTGTCTTACAGGGCTTTGGGTTGTTAAGTGATGGGTAGGAAAGAGATGTAATAAATACTCTGAGAGAGTATTTCAAGTGTGTTAGGAGAGGCATGGAGTAAAGAAAGAAAGGGGATGAGACGTGTACAGAAGTTTGTAATGTCAGGTGGAATGTTTATATAAAAATGGAATTTTACGAAACTAAGGTAAAATGTGTCTAGCTGACAAGACATACTATCTTTAAGGTTTCAATATAGGTATTTAAAAAAATCTAGACAATATTTTTAGTGTTACTTAATATCTCTTAGGTGATGCAGTAGATAAAAATAGGTAATAACCTATTGAAAGTTAATCAAATGCTTTTCTGTATTTTTGTTGTTTGAATATTCCAATTACAGCAGCTAAAAAACCTCAAGTATATTTGGTGACTATGTATGTTTTAGCCTCCATAGTAGCATCTTTGAACATAGTTTTTGCTCCGAGGTATGTTTGTAATATTTCTTGCAAAGTTTTCTGAGATTTATGAATTCAGATATGGTCTGTCTACAGTGTTACTGATTTTGTGTAGGTCACATGACATTAGGAGGTTTGGGTTTTCCCTTTCTGGAAAATGCAGATCTTTTCTATCGCATGCAGATGTGAGTTCATGTTTGTAAACAGAGGCCTACGTACTTTAAAAGGTACTGACCACATACCTTGCTTCTGCCCGTGTTTTGTCTATGCCTACATTTGAGTCTTTGTAATGTGCAATTTTAAATCATTGTATTATGATTTGATTTAATTTTGCATAGCAATTGTAAAGCATATGTGCTTGTGTTTTGAACTGATTTTCTTAGAACGTGTTGAATGTCACCTGGCTCACCTTTAGTTTGAAGACTGTTTCAGGATTCCCTGGGAATACCCAGGTTGCAGAATGTCTGTGGACTCTTACAACTGCTATCAAGGAAATACTGAAAGATAAAGTTTTACCCAAAGCAGGTATTGTAGCAATTCCATGATGTTATCAACACGGGAGTTCCCACTAGGGGGAGGAATGTTACCGGTAATTGCATCTAGAGGTGTTTGTCTAAAGAACAACTATTTTCCTCGTTATAAAGAGGGTGACAAAGTACTGTTAAAAACGTAGTGGTTTAAACATGGTTAAAAATGGAGAATAGTCACAATCACCTCTTTTCTGCTTATTTGATGATTTAGCTGACTGTGTTACACTCCAACTCCGTAATGTTCTTCTTGTTGCTGTAGGTATTTTGAAGAAGTTGTTGGCTCCTCTTGATCCTGTGCTTGAAGGATTTTATAATTCCATTCTGTTCCATCATTTTGTCAGTCACCACTATACTTCACCTTATTCTGAAGCTGCAAACAATTTGATCAGTTTTATAGATCTCCTTGAAGCACTTTTGTCTTCCAGAATTGAATTAGAACTGCCGCTCAGATGCCAGAGAGTATTGTTTTTGAAAGTTTCTTATGTCCTGAACCTCATTAGCTCATCAATTCACTATGTAATCCAGAAGAAGTTCATTATGCTCCTTAAAAAATGTGTTCTCTACAAGTCTAGAGAAGACACTAAAAGTGGATCACTGTTCTTACAAAACCCATATTTATATGAGGATATGCTTGCACTGAGTAATGCGGTTCTGCGGGATGTGAATTTGACTTGGCTTAATCAGATCCCACTCAGTGAAAAAGACAGCTACTTCGGAGGCAGCGAAGCTGCTCTTGGAGATGATACCCAAGGTAGTTCTGACCAAACTGTTCTCAGAGCCTTAAGTCTGGTTGTGCTTAAAGCACTGGAATTCAGGTTTCAGAACTCTGCTGCAGAAGCTGAAATCAAAGGTAATAGTCTCTTTCAGTTTTGTTCATTAAGCAACAAGAGTTTTAAAGCGCTCAGATTTTGTAGTCACAGCTCATTAAGACTGTAAATAGAATTCATCTGAAGTACTGGTGGTGGGAGGGAGGAAGGAGAAGACCCACCCAGGAAATCTGCTGTCACTGTGTCCTGCCTAATCAGTTACCTCCTTCCATTTTATCCTGTCCTTAGCCCTGCCATATGGGGGGCTTGAAACAGCTGTATTTGGGATTGAAAACTTTTTCCCGTTAAGAACATGTGTTAATATTTGAAATAGTTGAGCCAGCTTGGGAACATTGAGGCTCTTCTCCAGTTGGAAAAGAAGAGAGCCTGTAGTACAAGCATCTGCTCTGTTCAGGGTGGAGAACTAAAAGGAATGGCAGGTAACACTTTCTGTTTTCTGATATGGAGGTAGACCTGCAAGTACTGTTACCTTGGTTGAAGGTACTAGGCATTACTGCCGGCGCACTGATGTACTAGGGCAAAAACCAGCAGTAGTACGAAAGGTAAAAATAGTGAAGGTGTGGTGTAAGAGACAGGAAAACTCTGGGAGTTAGCAGAGCATAGTGGTTGTGGTCTTCACCCTGCCTTCTAGGTCTCGTCTTTGAATTAGTAGGTGTGAGGCATACTTTTCATACCTGCTTCCTTGAGTACGTTTGTTCTGCTGAGCAGGTGAATTAGACGAGTAGCAGAGCAGATCTGGCTCCTGTGCTAGGGCTGTGCACCAGGCAGGCAGTGGGCTGGCAGGGGAATGCTGTGTAACCCGTGTTCCTGACGGGACAGGACACGTTGCTGTGCCATGCTGGTAGCCAGTTAGCAGTCTTCTGTGCTGTAAGGAAGTCTTGGGGTGAGACTTCTTGGCTGAGACATGCTCCTGGAATCCCATCTTTCCCCCTTGCCTTCTTACCTCCGAGAGGCACATGATGCGCGCGTCTCCTGATGCTAAGCCATGTGAACGGGGACATGCAAATTCTATGATCAAAGCAGCTTGCTGTCCCTGGATTACAAGCTTCACGGCAAAAAAGGAAAGGCAGTTCTGAAGCAGGGTTTCTAGAGAGATACAAGTGAGAATGGGTGTTCCTTATTGTCAGCCAATTGATGATGTGGCAAAAAGTAAAAAATAACTTGTATTTCATTTTAAACAAGGATGAAATTTTCTGGCATCTTATATAGAGGCATTTTAATACAAGTTCTAGATGTAAATGTTATTTTACTTTTTGTATTTCTACATTATGTAGCAAGCTTAAAATGAATTTTTAATTCATCTGACTGTGCAAAATTGTTACAGAGTTCTTGCAAGACAGCTTCCGACACTTTTTCCAGATTACGGAAGATGTTATATTTGTGATGCCAGTTGCATTCTTGGAGGTTTTTTTAGGTATTTGTAGAGAATATTTTACTTATGATCCATCTTCTGAAAAATGTATAGAGACTGAGACTGTCCCAGCACGAGTGACTGGAAGAAATGTGGGTTAAAACTACGTTAGATGTCTCTGTGAGAATTCTTTCTCAAAGAAAAAAATCTCCTTTCTTTTCCAGATTCATGACACAAAAATGAGTTCTTTAATTAAATTCAAATATCCCAACTGTCAAGAGGAATTCCAAGTTGAAAGGAATGGTGTTCCTATTTTAGTGACATTAAATTAAGTGGTTAAAACAAGCACCAAAATGCTTTAATATGCTAACTATCCTTCCATGAAGCTGGTTGATCTTATCTTTTTTTATTAATATGAATTACAGTGTCTTAACTTTAATTCATTTCAGTTTTGAGAGTAATTTCCAGATAGCTTTGATTTATAGGGAAGAATTTCAGTCTGATTAGTAACTATTAATAACAAAGATAATTTGCTCTTCCTCTTACTTGCTAAGAGGAAAAGCAAATCTTAAATTCAAATATTAAACAACATAATGATGATTTTATAAGTAAAATAGATTCCCACGTTGCAGGAAATTTTTTCAGAAGCAGTAATTGCTGTTTATATAAATGATGCAACTGTGCTCTTCAAGCCCTAATATACTTCCACCAGCATTAGTGTTCTTACTTAAGGAATACCTTTAGGGTAAAGCCGTGTGTCTCTTTTTTTCTGTTTTCTAAATGTTGAATGTATGCCATTTTACATGAAAAACTGGTACCTACGTTCAGACATAAAGAATCTTTTTATAGTGTGTCATTAGTATTAAAGATGTAGGTTTCTTGACTTAAAGAGTCTATCTGTCATATAAATAGGAAATTCTTTTTATGACTAAACTGCTGCACTAAAATGGCATACATTTTGAGGTGCTTTTCCCATCCAGGAGTGCAGTGTTTAAAGGGAGAAGGAAAATGAAGATTTGCAGGAAAAATACTGCTTACATTAATCCTTTCAGCAAGGATTTTGTACCATCTCACTAAGGTACCTTTATCCCAAACCTGTATGTATGAAAACATACATTATCCATGACGAATTTATTTTATAAAGAATCTGGCTATATTGCAAGCTTCATATTTCGTTTTACTGTAGAAATGACAATTTATTCCCATCAACTATAGATCATTCCAATTAATTTCTACAGTGAACCACACTTAGGGGCAGGGGTTAGCTTCAGTCCTATCAAAACATTACAGTTGTATTATTATTTCATGTGGGAAGAACTACCTGAGATGAAATCTCAGCAAAGTGCTCATATTGGATCATTACATCTGTGGCATTGACTCGATTACAATTCACCTGTCTTTAATTTGTGATGAAGCTACTTAATTGGGGAGGAAATTAAAGGAAAATATAAATCCCAGCTGTGTCAGTATAGTCACATTTTTATAGGTTTCCTGATAGAAGCAAATTTTTGGAGGTATAATCTTGTTCATTAATCTGCAAGCTTAGATGTGAGAGGTTTCACCCTGTTGTACCCAAAACTTTCTGTGTCACCTCTGAGTATTCTTCCTTGAACTCCCAAGGAAATGAAGAACGCTGTTAAAACTTAGACACAATTTATTCATCTGTCTGGAGTGGCGAGGGGGAGTGGGAAGTCCTGTACCTAATGAGTAAATTAATTTTCTGCAGGTTGCTTATAATTGTTAACATTGACACTTAAACATTGATATATTTAGAGTTTATTAGAGTATCCATTCACATTGAATTTAAAGTTAGATAAATGCTTATGGGTTTCTGCAATATATTTCTTGATTTCTTTGGTAGCAAGAACTAATCGATAAAATTTGATGCCGAGTTAAATCAGTTGAGCTAAGGAATGATAAATGCATTCATGAAGTGTTATGTACTGTTGACTTTAAAAAAAAAAAAAAGTGTATGTTGGTTAGTAACAAAAAATGTATAGCTTATAGATTGTTACTTCTCTTTTTCAGAAGACTTTCAAAGTTCCATGTCTCAGCTGTTGATGTTCTGGAGGAGTCACCTGAAGGATTCCCCACAGTCTCACCCAGTTGTACATCACTGTGAATGGCTCTCCTTGATTTTCATAGAGCAAGACGATGACATGTGGGAAGCTGCTAAAGCTTTATTACTCATTTATTTAAAATTTGATAGGTTAGTGTACATGTTATTTGACAAAACTATCAAGAATTGTAAATTTGTGAGGTTATTGTGATATACGTAACATTTCCATTAATTACTTTTCTGTAAAGAAAAAATATTTTTAATAATTTTCAAATAATTCCACACCTCAGGACAATGTAATAATGTATGGTGTAAGAGCTGTTAACTTTGCTGATGATTTGATTAAGTGGGTTTTTGGATTTAAATGAGGAAGTTGTGCAACAATTTCCTATGAAATATGTTATCATATCCTGCAATTCAGAATAATTTACTTCACAATCTAAAATAGTGGTTAGGCACAGATAAGAGGCAAGCCTGTTTTTCTTTCAACACTGAGAGTTTAATGATAATATCACATTCTTTTCAAACTTAAAGAATTCAGAGACTTCTGGCAAAGTAGCCCTCTAAGGATTGGAGCTGTGTTAATTCTAGTTATTGCTAACAACTAGAATGTGTTCTTCATAAATTTGTCCTTGACATTCACTGCTTCATTGTTGTTTAAATACCATAAAAGATATTATTCTAATTTTTATAAAAGGTCTTTTGAGCTTCAAATGTGAAGGTATTGCAAGTAGCGTCTTGGATATACAAAATTCTTCTTAGGCACCTAAATAAAAGTAGGCCACTTTTTTCCAATGTGCAACCTGAAAGTTAGTCTGTGTTGAGGTCTACAAAAATATTAAAATAAAAATTCCTGTATTGTAAATAACTTTGTTTATTCCAGAATGTTTCCTAAGGAGGAGTGCTGTTTAAGAAGGCTTGGTTTAAGTGCTCTGGCTTCCTAAACTGTCCAATCTTCCACGCCACCGGTCTTCATTTTCACTTGTTCTAATGTAGATGGGTTTTTTTAAAAAATTTTTTTTTTTTTTTTTTTTTGCTTTTTGACAAAATCAATACTATTTTCTGGACATACATATTTTTTGAAAAAAGCCTGTAAACTTCCATTGAATTTAATCCATTTTATGACTTACTTTTCAGGTTACGGCGCGAGGCTGCTGATAGCTTAAGCCAAAAAGAGGAGGAAACCTGGAACTTCCTTACGCATGCAAATGGATATAATCCTCACTGTATCTTTCTATTTTTTCTAGAAAAAATTGCATTTGATTCCACAGTACTTCTAGATTTTTTGATTTCATCTGAAACTTGCTTTCTGGAGTACTTGGTAAGATACTTAAAGCTTCTTAGAGAAGACTGGCATCAGTTTGTAGATGTCTGTAACCATTTTGATACCAAACACGGCACTTTTAAATCAATTTCATCTGTCAAGCCACCCCATCAAGAAAACCAAAGCTGTGTGACTGATGAGAGTTTGCAAAGTGCGTGTTACGAACCAGAACCACAGACTCCGATATCTTTGGCTTCTTCTCACAGTTGCTTAGTGTTTACAGCAGAGCAAGGTGATAATGAAGTTGCAGAGTCCAACCAATCTAGCTCACTGATATGCACTGATAGTACATCTTTGCTGGGTTCCCTTCAAGGCCTTGTTAATTATGACAGCTCAGAAGACTCTGAATTAGAATCAGATGGAAAAGAGTGCTCGGTGAACACAACGCAGGTGCCTTTAAGTAACCAGGGTGAGAGGAGGATAAGGGAAACAGGTTGCAGCTACACAGACGATAAAGAGAATGCACTCAACTCTGAAGGGTTGCCCCTGAAACAAAAGGGATCTAATAGTTCATCCTGTTTGACTTGCATGGCATCTTCAGATAACACCATTCCTCTAAGAATAATGCTTTACAAATCAACAAAATGTTTGGAAGAACTGCAAAAAGCTATTTTCAGGTTGCAGAGAAGAAATCTTTTCCCATATAATCCATCTGCATTGCTGAAGCTACTGAGCCACGTTGAGAAGATCAGTAAGAACATGAATCTACAGTAATCCGAAGTAGTGTTCTGGTGATATTTTTTTTTTTTTTTTAAACTGGTACAGATGGGAACATTTCCATGAGATTAATGATTTATAAAGTTCATGCGTCTTGCATATGTCAGTGTATTTAACCTGAAACAGGTTAAACATGGTTTTGGTTGACACCTTAAAAGTCTGCAATTATTTTCAGCGATATGATCTATTACCTTAGGGTCCTAGGCTCATTCATGGTATGTGTGTCAGTGTACAGTATATAAGGATTAATTGTTAGGTATTCAAAATTTGATAATAAATGACTAATGTGAAAGCATATCAAAATATATGATACTTATTATATTGTCAATTATACTTAATGTCATTCTATATATGAAGTCATTGCCAGATTGGTAGTGATTTATGTACTACAGTGCAGTGTTAATCAACACTTGACTGCTTATGGGTTAAGCTAAATAAAATATTTTAATTGGGAACAGTTTTGGTGTTTACAGTGAGTGTTTTGCATCGATGCTTTGCCCTAAGTGGATGTTCAGATGTGCTACCACAATCACCATAATCCATGATGAATTCCAGCGTGAAAGCTGGAATTCTTGTCTGAATTGCTTAACAGATGTTTAGGATGTACTTTTTTAGCTTTTACTGTTTGCCTGATTTACTCAGCAGCACTGAAAATTAAATTCAGTTTTTCTTAATATTTTACATTATATGACTTTAATTAAAAAGGAAGGGTGGGACAGGATAATGTATATATCGCTTATTTATAGAATGTTTTAGTGGAGCATTATATCTGAAGTCAAGCTTAGGTAATGCAGAAGTGAAATTCTAACAGAATTCCTTGCATCCGTTACATACTTTGTATAAGTATGGAATATATACACTTAACAATAAATCTGTTAAATCAGAAACAGATAACAGATAAATTGTCTGCAGTGTAGTGAGGTGTATGTTGAATTTAAATTCTTGTATCTTCTATTAGATCTAATTTGAATAACCTGAAAAGTAAGTGTTGAAGACTTTGCCCGGGGAGAGTTAGTTCAGAGCAGAATCCAAACCAGTGTGTGCACGTAGCAGGAAGACACCTAATGTTGGTGCACTTAAGGTGCAGCTCTTAACGATCTTGCAAGGATTAAGCAATGGGAAAGTACTGACAACAGGGACTACTGTAAAAATCTGACCTCATCAGCACTGCAAGAAGCTGTTCTCCTTTTAGGATCATCTCTTGAAGGTAAGTGCTCTATTTGGAATGAGAACTGGGTAAGTTCTATCTTCCTTTTAAATAGCTATTTAGTGTAAAATGAAAATAGATACTGAGTTAAGACAGTCTCTGGAGCAGGTGATTCTGACCCCCAAATCTTTGTGGCCATCTTCTAGATAGTGTTGAGCTTTGAACTGGTGAACCGACACTATTAGTTTACGGGATAATTTAGCTGGAAATGACAATGCTGTCCGGAGACACTTGAATGTATGAATTCTCGGATGGGAAGGTTTGAACCTCAGTCTTACTCATTCAGGATGACAGTTGTAGTCACTGGGCAGTTACATAGGAAAGAGTGATTCCCTTCAGTTTCGTAACAGTCATACTGGCACGGAGTAGATCTGAATACTCACTGGTTTGTTTTTTTCCTGGGATGAGAATGTCAATGAATGGAAACTTTTCCATTCATGCTTATAGTCCCTTGAGTTAAAAAACTAACCTATGAATTGTCCAGGGCAGAAGAATGCATGGTTTCTCTTTACCGTTTGAACTTTGTGCTCTAGATGCTGAGTTGCTCCTTTCTATTAGGACTAAAGTGCCTCTGGACATGTTCAAAGATGCAACTGTAGACATCTTGGGAACTTTTCAGTTCAAACAAGGGAAGTGCCTTTGGCAAGGCAGTTGAGCAAGAGTTTCTCAAGATCACAATTTTAAACATAGGTAGGTACTTAGATTTCAGTGAAATCCTTTCCACTATCCTCACTTCTTTTCTAATCTAGCCTTTGCTGACTAGTTTATTTTAACTGAGCAACTTCATTGTTTTCGCTGAACGTAGCATTGTTCAGCATTTCTTGGTCTATACATTGCCAGTTGGAAGTATCTAAATTACAACAGTATTTCTGTCACACTGATAAGATAAGCAGGGTGGGAAAGGTAGAATGGGGAGATAATTTTGGTTTTATTAAGTTCTAGTCATCTTGTTTGTCAATGATTACTGCAACTACAAAAACTTGAAGTAAAAATTTAGACATCTCGGAACAATCTGTAGAACTTAGAAAGTAAGTGTAGGAGCCATCAATTTGATTTTTGAATACAGCAAATCCAGTTGTAATCCAACTGTAGTTAATTCTTACAGGCATGAAGTTGATTGTGTGCCCAGTTGGTTATTAGTAGTGATCATTCCCACATGTTTCACTTCTCAGAAAGCCATTGTTTTAATTCTCAGAATGTTTTAGTGGTAAAAATGGGTAAATGTGGTTTGTATCTGGCAACTAGATACCTTAATGTGTTGATATTTTACCAGTTATGAACTGCAGGACCCGAGATGGAGTAAAACTGATGTGAGTCAACTTTTTTTTTTTTTCTGATTGCGCACAAAATAAATGTAAGCAGTGAAGGTAGCTAGTAGTTGTATGGCTGTATTTTAAAAATTTAGCACAAAGAAAGCACTTTGCAAAGGAATTTGTGTTTTAATTCATTGATTAATAGATAAGGTGGGGTGGGTGGGTTTTTGTTTTTTTTGTCTTGAGTTTTTACTATCTAAAATTTTTAGGCAGAGTTGTCATTTCATTTGCTAGAGCAAATTAACTCAGCTGCAGAACCCGTTACCAGTGTTAAATTAGAACTTAGGAAGTAGGTCAATTATACTGTTACTAGGAGGTTGACCTGCCTTACCTTTGGATATTGGTATCTAACAATTCTTCTTGTATTACTTCAAAGCAAGACATGGAACAAATCAGGTGACCTGTCTGGAGACAGTTTGCTATCCAAGGACTTATCCTGAAATGTCCGCAGTCTCCATTTTACTCTGTGCAGTTGTTTTGAGGAGTTTACCTTCAACATCAATAGCGTAAATTATGCTTGAATGAGGTATGCAGTTAGCGCTAGAAGTTGCTTACAGGATGTGATTTTTGATATTCTTGAGTATTTGCAGAGCTCGATTGCAATCGCAGCTGAATCCAGGTGGTTCAATGCCTGTGGTTCTTCAGACTGGATTTCCTCCAATATTTTTATGACTGCTCTCTAGTCTAGTTTTAA
This sequence comes from Podiceps cristatus, assembly GCA_000699545.1. Taxonomy (NCBI): domain Eukaryota; kingdom Metazoa; phylum Chordata; class Aves; order Podicipediformes; family Podicipedidae; genus Podiceps; species Podiceps cristatus. The sequence continues at coordinate 18,711 of JMFS01060028.1, read as the reverse complement.
GACTTGTAATACAAGTTTTAATCCTGTAATACAAGAATAAAAACCAACCTTGAGAATTTCTATACTTAAGATACTCCTCTAAAGCTGGGAATAAGGAGCCTTGGTTGTTCCCGGCTTTATCGCTGCAATAGCGTTGTTTGTAGTTTTCCAAAGTCAGTCTGGGATGGTGTCTGGAGTCAGTATCAAGTATTTACCGCAGCCTTTCAGCATCAGTAGGAGTGACAATACTGTGGTCATTACAGTTTTGCTTCTGTGTATTTCACCTTAAGGGGTTGCCCAAATGAGTTTATAAATTCTTGTTGTACTTTGTACAACTCCTTTAGGCTACCTGGTTCAGTCTGAAATCTTGTTAGAAGCCAATTGTATGTGTCAGAATGGTTGACAGGCAGTCTTTTACTGTAAGCCACTGGCTCAGCAGCAGGCGTGGACTTGGACTTGGTTGCATAGTATCTCGGGGTTTTAAGCTTTTCCAAGTCATTGTCTTTTTAAATGTTGTCTAAATGAGTTTATTGCTAATAACTGTCAGAGATACTCTTTTATAGACAAGCTGGCTTGCTGCTGGTTTATATACAGCAAGGAAGGAATACAGCAATATACTTTATGGTGAAAAGCTTGCATGGAGAATTACAATATTCTTAGTTATTTCTAACTAAGTTATTCTTAGTTATTTTACCTGTGCTGCAAAACTAAGTTTTGTCAGTCAGCGGTGTCCTTTCGGGGGGGAAGATTTGGAAAAAAAAATGTGAAATGTTTGAAAAAGTAGCACACACAACCTCAAAAGTACTTGCACTCCTGAATGTTGGCTTCCTTAAAAGGTCGTAGGTAAAGTTTGTATGTACCTACCCTGAAACTGCGTCAGGAGCTGTAGCTGCTAATTGTAGTACAACAACCTGCCCCGTCTCATCCTGTTGCTAGAGACTTGAAACCTGAAAGATTTTCCGTGGAGCTTCAAAGAGCTTCCAAATGTCCATAGTTGCTTTGAAGGACATAATAGCTACATAGAAAAAAATGGATAAGATGGTGAAGCCTGTTTTGCAAAGCAGCATGTACTGATTAAGTGAAAAAGAATTGTTTTCAAATGTAAAAATCCATGTGCTTATTTCTACACAATGCTAATCCTTTGCTTGTGAGTTTTATATTCAAATGTAATCTTTTTGGAGTTTGTTAGCTAACTAGTAGCTTCAAGTAACTTTGTTACTACAGCTTTTGATAGCTATTTCATGTAGGGATTTAACCAAAACAGAAATCAAGGCTTTCTGGAAACCTACTTCCTGTACTTAGCTTCCTTGATAGTATTTATATTCTTCAAGAAAATCATGTCTGAAATGTTTCAGCAGAAAGAGAACATCCACTACAGCTGCAGTGAGAATTAGGCAAAAACCCAGTATGCAGCAAATGAAAAAACTGAACCAATCTCTCTCTTTTTTTTTTTTCTTTTTTTTCTTTTTTTAATTATCTCCTCAGATTGAATCTTGTACTTGGTCATCTTCAACAGAATATTGATCCTTCTAAAGGAGTGTTTCCTCACCTAAGCTATAAATATTGACTCATAGTATGCCAGTGTTTTCTGTAGTTTTCGATTATGAGCTGGTGCAGAAGGGGGAATTGCTGGCTGCGAAGCATCAAAGGGGTTGCCTTACCATTTCATCAGGCAAATGCTCGTGTTTTGTCCTTGTGTTGTCTGTTGATACATAAAGATTGATGCCCTAAGAGTCTTCTAGTAGTGTAATCAAACAGCATCTGCAGTGTTGTCTTACGTACAAGTTTACATACAGCTTCACAAATTGTTGAGGTTTACTTTCATACAGTTGTTAAACCAGTGATTCCAGCTCCAAAGATCAACAGGACATCTTTTTTTAATCCTATATTATTTGGACTGTTGGAAACAGTTGAATGAATTGGTTGGAATAATTGTTAAATCTCTAGTGTCCCAGCCAGAATAGCGTGTGAATTAACCCTCTGTGTCTTAAGATAGTAATAGCACATGGCAGTATTGAGTGAATTAGCAGTGCTGTATTTCGAGTGGCAAAGTTGAACTGCAGATGTCAAACCTTAGATACAGTTCTGGTGTGCTGCTCACAAAATCTTAACAAGTTTTAACACACTCCTTACTATACATGGAAACAACCGAAGTTGTTATTCTTAGTAAACTTGCTTTTGCAGAAGTACTAGAATGTACTTTCACCAAGTGCGTTTCACCAACAGCAGTTACATTGGAATTGCTCTAGTATTTCTGGTTATTAGAAAAGTGAATGTGACAAGTATGGACAATGTGATGCTAAATCAAGGGGAAAGAATAAAAATCTTCTCACCAAGAATAATTTCAAGACAGAACAGACTAGGATTTTGCATAAAGAATGCTGACCAAACTGTAATGAGATAAATTCTTTACTAATCACACGTACACCTCTGTGCTTCTGGATATGAAAGCATTCTTTATTGCTGTCCTGGAGGCTTACTGATACACCGTATATTCAGTATTTAAATGAAACACAGCCAAGGGTTTGTAACAACTGGAAGAAGATAGCATAATTGCAGTATTTCTCTCCCTCCCATAGTAAGTGTGCAAAGTTGGTTAGCAAGCAGTGCCCAGATAATATCAATGTCTCTTCGTGGAGCTTTTTTCCTAAGGCATGTTTGAAGCCTATTAATGATCCTGCTCTTTGCATTTTAGTGAAGTGATGGCAGCTTGGCTCAGCAGTAGAGTGTTGGTGTTCCTTCACTTCTCTCACTGTCTTTATCTTTCCAGTATTACTACTGACATCCCCTTTTTATCCAATAGTCATCTGCCCTCTTGTTATCGAGGCCCAGATTCTCAAAGTATTGAGTTTTCTAATTGTTATTAAAATTCACAGGAACCAAGTTCTGAAACAGTAATTTTAAGATTTAAGCATTTTGAAGATTTCAGCGTATGTGTTAAAATTGCCTGTATTCCTGATTTAGTCCTGCAATGGCATTCATGTACGATTAGTTTTTATTACCTTAATGCTTGCTCTGTTCAACATCAGATACATAGTCTTCAGTTATTACTGATGACATTATTAATTAATTAGAAATTAACCTCTCTTCCTTTAAAACCCTGTACGGCTTATGAATCAGATCATACTTCCTAGTAAGAAAGGTCCTCAGGAGAAAGCTTTTCAAGAGATTGTAAATGGGCCACTTCATCCCTTTTCTGTAAGGGAAGGCTGGTATATTAGGAGAAGATAGGAATTCATGTGAAGATGATAATCTTGCGATCTGCAGTTTAGAAGCTCATGAGTTATTATATTAATGTCCTTGAACATGTGACTTGGAATGATTCATTTTCAGATACTTTTTGATTCTTGAGGAGCATAAAGTATAGGAATATCAAGTTTTTTACCTTAATCTTGAGGAAGAGCCAGATGGCAAGCAGATGGGTTTCACTGGTGGTCAAAAGAGAATTCAGAGTCCAAATTATTAGTATTATTATTAGATCACATTAAATCAGAGCTGAGAAAAAGTAGGAATCTATAAGTTTATGATTTAATATAGTCTTAAAGATTTGCTGAGAGGGTTTTCTCTGTTGAGAAAGTCAACTAATACTACAGTCTGTCTTATGTAACTGCTCAGAAGCTCGGGTGGAAGCTTGCATACGGCTTGTGGATTCACGGTAATTTAATACATGTATTAACCTGGCTGGAAAATGGAAAGAAGCAAATTTTGTGAATTTCTCTTTTGGTTTAATATTTTTTTTTAACTGAAAACTTATACATAATTTCCAGTGATATGTGAAATAATTGTTTGGGTCAAATACGTGCTTCCATTATCTAGTTATATTTGTCATATGATTGAGTAGGTGTTATACTGCAGGTAATGAGTAGTAAAACTTAGTTGTTTGGTTTGGGCTTTTTTTTTTTTTTTTTTTTTTTCCCCTCAGTGACACACACAGATTAAGGTGTTGGTTTTGGTTTAGTGGGTTGGGGTTTTTTGGTGTTTTGTTGTTGTTTTGGGTGAGTTTTTTGTTGGGTTTTGTTTGCTGCTTCTTGTTGTTGTTTTTTTTCCAGCATTCAAATTTAAGATACCTGATGGATAAGTACTATGAAAGTGTAGCGATAATTGAAAGGTCAGTGGGCAGCTTTGATGACGAGGGTGTGGTTAGCTTGTTATTTACCATGTAATATCTTTAATCTCATAATAGAGTCCTATGTAGGTGGTGACTGCTACCTTACAAACACTCCTCAAAAAGGGAAGCCTAAAAACATTTTTTGCCATTTTATTATTCATAGCAGCCCTACATTTACTCCAGTCAAGCAAACGTGTTTTTTGCAATTTAGTGTAACAGTGAAGAAATCGTGGACTGAGGCATAAGAAAGAGGTAGTTTTGCCAATTACCTATTGGTAATACTGGCACCGTGCTACCAAGCGATACATGAATCAGCTTGCCCTAGGCTTTCCTAATTGGCAAAGTGTTCCTAAATGTTCTGCTTGGTTCATACTAGTGATTTAGATGTGGGAAAGTAAGGAACTAATTTAAAGCAACAGCAAAGGCATAATACTACCTTTCTGAAATAATCTGTCACGTTTAATATTTCTCTGGTGCATCAGTTTATTGAATACCATTCCTAGTTCTGTGGAAGGACTGAAGACTTGAAATAGCTGCAAGATATAACACCTCAAAAAAAAAAACCCAAACCAGCAACTATATGAGAAAACCCAAACTTTTCTCTGGGATGAAATAAATGAACAAGATCCAAATATTGCCTGGGTCACATTTTTTATTGCAGACTTATGGATTATGATGAAACTTTCAGTATATTCAAAAGGAGCTGTGGAAATTCAGGTGGGGGAGAGAAACCTCTCCAGTGTTATTTACACAGATATCATCTGTGATTTAGGAAGTCTATGAGCCCCAAACTACTGAAAGCTGAGAGTATCATTGATTACTATTTTGTATTTATTCTGTTCTTGTACTCTTCTGTAGCCATCCGCTATTGGCTTCCTTCAGAGACTGGCTGAGACTGCTGGGCAAGGTGAAGCTTTGGTTCAACTTTGACATGTCTGTTCCTATTGCACAGGTTGCTGTTTGCTGACTGCAGTGAGGAAGAAAGGGCTAATAAGAGGTTCTCGGCTCCTGGCTTGCCAGTGAGGTTTTCTTTTTCCCTTCCAACAACATTAAGGTGTCCTGCCCACCAGAATGCTAAGGAATGCCAACACTTCTGAATGCAGTTGTTATTTGAAACTGGGGAGAGGTGGTGAGGAATGACTTTCAGCCTTATTTCTTAGTCATGAACCTAAAAAAAAAAAAAAAAAAACAAACAAACCTGAACCCACACATCACATAAGGTTAAGTAAAATTTAAATGTTTGTATGGTATTTCTGACCAAACATAACACTCAGTTAGTGTATGTTTCCCTCTGCTTTAGGAATTTCAAAAATTTGACTTTATAACTTCTGCAGAACTGGAATACTTTCTGTAAAACATTTAGTTGACTGAGGCTGGAAGTATTGCTGAGGTTGCTCAAAAATAGCAGAAACCTTTCTCTAACTTTATTTTAAAACCCAGACTTCATCTAATAATGCGTCTAAAAATGTCAGTGTGAAGTGATGCTTTTGGGGTTTCCTTTTCTGCACGATCAGCAGGCGCAGCATCCTCCCATGCAGGTACGGAGCAATGTAAGTTGAGACTAATTCTTATTTTGCAACAAAATACCATGTGACTTCAAACATTTCTTCATCTGTTATGTCGAAACAAGTGCAAGGGAAGGCGCTCGGCATTACTGCTCCCGAGTTTCACTGAGTAGATACATATGACATCAGGATTGCCTTCAGTCAGAAATCTTGAAGTACAGCTTTGCTGGGTGGGTCTCTGAAGAATTTGAAAGAGTTCTGTAGATAGGGCGTGTTTACCTTCGTCAAGGTAGTGAGTGTAATGCCTCTTCCCTGCTGATGTGCTTATGTTCTCTTTGACTGCAACATCATAAAGGTAGGAATTTCTTTTTCTTTTTTTTTTCTTTTTTTTTTTTTCTGTTCTGTTGGGTTTTGTTTTGGGGGGCTTCCCCCCCCCATCAGATTATGGTCTGAATCAATAGCATGCGCTGGTCTCTAATATTGTCTGGTTTATAAGGGAAAATTAGACTGACTCTTATGATAGTCTTAGGCTAAAGACTGAAATAGGTGTTAATGAGATTTTGTGTTGCCGCTAAGTATTCCAGCCTATGAGAGCTGCTTTTTATTTTAGAGAAAAGTAGTACAGGTTACAGTAGTAGTTTTTCTTTTCTACTTCTTGTATCATTATTCTATTAAGTGCTTGTAAGAGCACTTATTTCTAAACTGGAAGGGAGGAAAACTTATTAACAGGAAAAATAATGTTAGCTGATGATCTAAATGTCATTGCATAAAAACCCCTTGAACTTAAGTTGCTTGAAAAATCTTGTTCTAATTTTGTTCCGTAAAATGCTAAGAAAAAGAATGTTCTGTAAGAAATTCAGTTTAATGGAGTTTTTTTATAAGACCTGTTGAAGATCTGAAGAAGCTAGTGTTCTAAATAACACATTTAAGCTACCAGAAAAGGGTTCCTTCACAGTAAAGGTATAACATTTAGATGGAGGAACCCGGTGCATTTTTTTTTTCCCCCTCTTTCTTTTTGTAATGCCTACCTATTTTTTAGGTAGCTTCCTAGCTTGGATCAGATCTTCAGCTGGGGTGCCACTGTTGATGAAGAGGCTATGTGGGTACACGTTTAGCTGAAGATCTCTCTATTTGTTAGGACATGAAAAGGATGCCAAACAGTGGCTGAAGTAATGAAATACCAGTTACGTTCTTGCCTCTCCTCTGGTTGGCTTTGTGGGTGGTGAAAGTCTGGGCAGGTTAAGCTGCAAAGGAGGGGATAACCAACAGGAGAACCGAGAGTAGTGGTGCACAACAGAGTTGGTTTAATTACTGGTTCAGGGTGATGTAGCGCTCATTAAAGTCAATGTACAAGCTTGAGCACTGCATGTACGTGATGGCTGAAGACTCTGTTTCAGGAAGCTGCACATACGACAGGTTTCCAGAGCAGAAACGCACTAGCCCTGTCCCTTTCCCTGCCTCCCAAGGGCTAATTTAAAACTGAGTCATCCACTGTGCAGGTGGAGAAGCTGACATCCTTTGCCTCTGCACCCTCAGGTCCTCCCTCTAGTTATCATAGAGTCACAGACTGTTTTGGGCTGGAAGGGACCCCCAGAGCCCATCTAGTCCCACCCCTGCAGTGAGCAGGGACACCATTACCCAGATCAGGGTGCTCAGAGCCCCGTCCAACCTGGGCTTGAATGTTTCCAGGGGTGGGGCCTCCACCACCTCTCTGGGCAACCCCTTCCAGTGCTTCACCACCCCCACTGTAAAGTTCCTTACTACTCTTCTGTCTTCACATATTTTGTGGTACTGTTGTACTTCTAATGATGTGCTTATCCTGGCCACTGTGTACCCATATGCTGCTCTGTTCTTCTCTGCCCTTAACCCTTATCTTAAATAAGTGACCTAGAAGGCTCACAACTCTGGTAAAATCTCCATTATGTAACTTAGCATTTTAAGTTAGACTTCGGGTTTTTATTTCAAATAAAATTTTGGTAAGCTACAAAAAAATATTTTTTTTTCATCTTTCACCGATAGTAATAATTTAAATTGAAGTGTCATACTTAAAAAGATTTTTCCTTACATTCTGACAAGTGTTACTAACAAGTTCTGGAAGCAACTGGTGGTGTCACTCTAAGTCTGTTCAAACTTTTGATGAATTAAGCATCTATTATGAACCTGTAGGGCTTTTTACTTTAGCAGATTTTTGAAGCAGACATAGTTTGTACTGTAACTGTGAGAACTGTGTTTCACTTTCCTCAGCTGCCTGAGATCAGCTAAAACCATTTTAGCTGCTCAAAAATGCTTTACCTTTAAGTAGAGAGAGCATGGTAACTTCAACTTGGAAAATGAATTCTTTCAAACAGTTCTGATTCTCTTTTCCCCCAGAGAACAGAGAAAAATATAATAAAACTCACTTGCCACCTTAATTGAGATTTATTCAAAGTGCTATTTTAGCCTGATACAATATAGTAACCGAGTTACAAGGTATGTGAGAGAATAGTAAAAGAAGTAAAATACTCTAATTGCCATATAACTAGGCACTTAAACTGTTTACAGTTGAGATTTGTACAAGCTAGGGAGTAAATTTGAAGTTAAAGGTCTCATAGCAATCTTAATTCAGCTGTTTTATATGTATGGAGTATTTCGGTGTTTCATCACAAGAACCTCGAAGTCCAACAGCTCTTTTATTCTGTGCTGCCACTGGTTGCACGTGTAGGCTTTGTAAGATGTCGTTCATGCTGCGGCTGAGGTGTGGAATTCAACTGGAATCCTGTTTTCACATTTGGACAAACAAGATGAGAAAAGACAAGATGCAAAGAGATGGTAGCATCACCCAATAGCCTTCATTCAGTTCTTTCCTCCACAAACCATAGTTCAAACCCTTTATGTCAATTCGGTGTGAAACACTGCTTGATCAAATGCAAAAGATAGTTCCAAGAAGCAGGAATAAGGGATGTCTCCAACTGGCAGATGCCTACAACTAACAACTGATGACTGAATGAATGGTTTTGTGTGGAAGAAAAGGGTAGAGGTCAGGGTTGCTCTTACTGCCTTAGGAAGTAATAATTTTTTTATCATAAATTTTAGCATAAAAATTTTTTAGCATAAAAAAATTATCAGTGGAGAAGCTAATCTGGCATCATTCCTATGATCTCTCAAACTTGCAAGTATGTCCAGAAGATGTGTAAAGCAGCTGTTGCACATTTGAAAGGCTGTATGGCACAGTATCAACTGTCAACACTTGCACAAATATTAAACCAAGTTAGAATTGGTACGTGTATGGTTTTTAGGCTTTATTAAAACTCACTATTCTGTGCTATTGGGATTTTTTTTAAGGTATCTCCTAAGTAGAGCTTCTGCTCTCCTCAGTAGGAAAAAGATTGCACATCTGATAGCAACAAAATGCAGATCCTGTACGCTTTCATCTGTTTCATGGTGTTGATCGCTGTTGGGATTCTCTAAACAGCGTGCTATCTATTTTTTAGCAGAACACAAATCTGCTGCTGCAACTTGTGTGTTAACTGTTGCGTGTATTGTTTAGTCTTAAGCAAAACCAATACCTGTGATATGCTGGATCTGATCTTTATTTGCTCTCTTAAACCACTTTAGTTTAATGTTGGTGATTAACCACCTGCAACAGCTTTGCTATCTCTCTTGATATCTGGGAGACTTGATTTTTTCCCAGCAGTAACTGCACCAGCTTTACCAGTTCTAACAAATGGTGAGAGAAATAGATGAATTGTTATTCTTGCTTTTTGGTGATTTCATTCTTTCCCTGTTACGCTTCCAGATTGACACTGAGTAGACAGTCTAATAAGATGCTCAGAGAAATGAAGGTTTATTTCGCTTCCGTGTTTGTGTTAGTGACCGCCATTGGGTTTTCTAATTTATCCAGTTAATAAGGATAGGAAATCTTCCCAACACATCCTTCAAACCTGGATATCACTTTCTCTTTGTTCTGCTTTTGGAAATGCAGTTTTTGCAAGCAAGAGCTTTTGCATGGAGAGCACAATCAAAGCTTTGGCTCTGTTCCTTTTTATTCATTCCCAGACTGCAGCAGCCAGAAATTCCACTTCAAAGCAGCTCCTGAATTTGTTTTTCAAAATTTAACTGTGTTACTTTTGTCAAGCCAAATTTTGTGCTTTTTTCCTTAACAGCATTAAAAATACAAGATGATTTTTTTTTTCTTTGAATATATCAGGGATCCAAGGAACAGAGCTTTGAAAGAAGTTTCGCATTGGTACTTCCCAATTGTGTAGGCTTTCCATTAATTATAAAGGATGCAGTTCCTGAAGTAATCATTCCTGATTTTCCTGTTCTCCGCTAGCCCATTTAAAACTAGATTAGGCTGCAGAGGAGATCCTTCTGTAGCAAGGAAGTTATTCTATTTCTTTATTTGGAGTAATTAACTTCTAAGATGCAGGGGAAATTTCCAGTTTTCTAAAGTACCTTTATTTTCTTATTAGACTGACTTCTAGGAAATTCTAGAGCAAGGGCAATGATTCTAGTTGTGTCAGTAAAGCAATATTGGCGGTGCTGGTGTTTGGATAGGAATCTTGGAAGGAGCAGGGGCTTTTGTCCCTAGGTTGGGCAGAATATGGGTCATTCAGCTGCTGTCATTTCCTCACTCAACACATCTTGCTGCTTCCTTGGTGCTGTTATGAGCAGAAAGGGAAAAAAAAAAAAATCTCTGAGCTCAGCACTCCTAGCAATAGGAGGTTCAGGCTAGGCAGGCTTTCAAGTTTCCTGTTAGAACTGGTCCGAAATCAGGACAAGCTGGGCCCTTGCATCTGCTGCCCAGTCTTTGGAAGCAGCGTGTGTGAGGGGAGAATAACGACTTGTGACAATTTATGCAAACTAAAAAGATCAGTTGCCTTTGCAAGCCAGTATCTACAGCCTGATCCCAGCACTGGAACTGGTTGCCACCACTTGTTGTTACACTGGAACACGTGCCTTTGCATGGTAGCAAGCTCCTGGCAAAAGTAAGCATCCTGTAGTTTTAAGATGATGTACAGGGGAAACAAACCTGGGTCCCGAGGACTGCAGTCACGGCACTTCTCGGAAGCGAAAATTTCTCAGCATCATAAAATGAACCTGTTGCAAAACACACTCCACTCACCCAAGTGACAGGAAACTGGTTCTCCTATTTCTCACCCTGTTTTACCTCACCATCGCTGCTTATAGCCGCTGGGTAGCAGAAGGGACAGCTGAAAGTTTCCTACCTATTCATTAGTCCCTTCCACAAGAGGACCTGTGGTGGGCGGCCTCCCCTTTCCCACCCACACGACGGGCACTTGGAAGAGGTGCTCTCAGTGGAAGATTTTATGGCCTTCCTAACCTGTCAGGATTTAATGAGCCAAAAATCTTTGGGTTAAAACCAAAACTAAACAGCATAGACGGCATCATTTAAGATGGGGGGGGGGCAAACCCTTTTCTCCAGAAAAAGTAGCATGCAAACAATAACAGGAAAATTTTCTCTCCTGTGGCAATGTGCCTTTAACCTGATGTGATTGGAAAGCAGAGTTTGCTTTCTCTGCCTGCTGAATTGACACAGATGTGGGATTAAAGGTTCTGAGAAGTCACGCTGCCACAATTGTCCCGGGCAGCTGGTAATAGGAAGGAGGAGAGATTAGCAAATGGCAGCTATGGTTTTTCTAAGAGACAAAGCTTGCTAGAGATAAATGACCTGTGTGCTTTCTGTCTGTCTCCTTCATCCTCTGGCCTCCTCTTTCACAACTCACACAGCCATTGTTTAGCGTCAAAAAGAATCAAATAATTTAGAATGAAGCAGTCAAGTCATAATGTGGAGAAAGATGATAATGATGATTAGCATTTGCTGTTGCTGTACATGTGGTGAGTAAACCCGAGAGCTGAATTATTTGTATTGATAATGCTGTGGGAGCATCAGAACCACCTTTTTGGCAGAGAGGATGGGATTGTAGATGGGATTAGCTTTAGAAGTGTAATTGAGCTCCAATACTAATTTTAGTCGAGGTTTCTAGGAAGTAGCAAACATGTAGGAGATGATAAATAGAGCTAGCACTGAACTATTCCCAGTTAATTTGCCTTGCGTGGTGCTTCCCCAGATGGACACTTCTGTCAGGTATCAGCTTCCTTTTCCTGCAGAAAAACGTTCAAAGTACATGTGGGTCGCTCAGCAAGCTGTAAGGGCTGCCATTTGTTTATGGTGCAGGAGAAGAGAACCTTGCTTGTACAGGATGTATGTGACAAAATAGTATTTATGGAGTTCCTATACATTTCGGGATCTCCGTGATTTAAGGAGGGATAAAACTACTTAATCGCACAGCCACAGCTGTCGGCCATTTAAGAGCAAGAGAAATTGTGAAATGCTGTGGTCACTGCTGCCCAGGTCTGTTGGGAAAGACTTCTTGACCCTCCAGGTGCTCTGGGAACCTCGTTTTGAGAACTGAAGCTGAAGGGAGACAGGAAAACAGCCCAACTACTTCAACAGCTGCTATTACGAAGATGGAAATCTCCAAGACTGTCCAGGGAACGACCTGATTTGCTGCAGTGAAAACAGGTTGGATGTAGGGTGAATATTCAATTTAAGGGTAATGAAACATAAGAATAGGTTGCAGACAGATGTGGAATCTGCTCTACAGTTTCCTAAGAATTGCTTGGACAATGTTCATCAGGGACGGTCTCACCCTCTGTGTGCCAGGCAAGGCCCGGTACAAATGCAGGGGATTACAGAAGGAAGTTTCAGAGAACCCACCTTTCTATGAGTATTTGGTGTTCGTGAGGAAGGATTTCTACTGCAATCTGTGGATTCTGGATCAGACCCCAAATCCCAGAATATCCTTAAATTTTGAGATTAAGTGTGTGTTTATGAGCCTAGTTTAGTAGAGATGTATTAACTAGTTTAAGGTGTGAAAATGTAAGGTGTCCATGTGTGGAAGGAAAACATGAATTAGTGAGATTCCAAGAATCCAATAGGGGAAATATGCACTACTGTGTTTTTCTAGGATTTAAGTGGTTTGGGTGCATATTCAGCCACGACCGATCTCACCATAGTCTGACTGTTAATGCTCTTTCCACTGTGTTATAGTAGACTGGCCTATTTTTATTACAGTTAGTTTGTGATCATATGCAATGCACAGTCTGGTTGAAAAATATAGATATATTAGGAAGCAGAACTGTGTAATGAGTTTCTCCCCCAGTCTTCTAGGGCAGTTTGTCTGCAAGCCTTTCTGTCTGACCTAAAATGTCATGTTTCAAAGCCCTGCTTCATTATCATGGCGCCTGCTAGCTGTAGTTAAGGGTCTGTTAGCAGCCCCATTATAAATCCCTACTTCCAGGAGTTTATAATTCAGCAGTAAAAAATTGCTCTAGGCTGAAACTTGGCATATAAAGTCAGTGCAGGAACAATTGGGATTTCTCCCTCCTTTATTTTTGCATTTTCTTACATACACACAGCTCATTCAGTAGGTTTTTACTGTCCCCTTTTGGCATTTAAAAAGATTAAATGGCTGGGTTATTAATATTTCAATACTGACTACTGTGCACGTCCAGTAAATTGATTAACCCAGCTCTGTTTGAAGGATACAAGTCACTGTTTCACAAACCTGCTGCAAGGTTTCAGCGTAGTGGAAAGAGCCCCATGTGGATCGCGGTGATTGTTCGTTAGCTGTTGATGACAGTGGCCTTCGGAGCCAGCCGTGCTGCATCCGGAAAGCCGGTGCGAGTGCCCTAAGATGGGTGTCCCGACCCAGCACGAGTGGAAGCTACGCGTGGCTGCAGGCATAACTAAAGTCGTGTGGCCCCTGGTCAAATGCGGAGGAGCACGGAAGAGCCTGATCTGTCCCCAGCGTGACTTGATTTTGTCACTTGTTTCTGTACAAATGTATCGCTGTGCGATCTAATGGACATCAGATGCTGTGAGGAGACTTGGCTGAAATTCTCCCAGCTCAACTGTTTCCTTATCAAAACTCTGGTTCAGTGAAATCAGTTATTTCCTCGTATCTCTTTCTGATATACAGGAAATTTTAGTATGGAAAAAGTTACTTAAATTTATTACTCCTAGAAATTATAGCAAAATTACTTGTTTCAGCCTTATGGAAAACATTATAGTAACTTCTATTTTTATTCTATTTTAGCATAGTTTTATAAGATATAGAACATATTTGTACTGTAAATTCCTTGCAACTGAATGAGGGCTAACAGAAATTTCTAAATATATAATGTAGAATTCAAAGGTTGAAAATGAGATCTTTTTTCCACAAATGAAATGTTTTGGTTTAAGTGAATGTTTTTTTTGTCTTCCTTCAAGAACTGATTTTAGACATTTTGTTCTGATCTAGGATTTGGTCAGTTAAATCATAGCACTTTGGAAATATCCCCCCAAAAAACCTTGCTGTGCACTGTAGTTTTTTATACTTGGTCCTGTGCGCAAGTACTTGCAAAATCAGGATCAAGGTGTATATTGCCATTGGCATATTAAGCAGCAGTAATTCAGCAGCAAAATGTCTTCATTATTACGGAATTGAGTCACCCCCTGGGCTTTCTCATTTCTTTTCCACCCTTCCACCCACTTGTATTTAATTTACAAAGGTAGCCTAGGGAAGATCAGTTCCCTTTAGTATGTTTTGTGTTTTAATATGATAGATTATAAATTATGATTGTGAAAGGTTTGACCAGGTACTAAGCAGTCTAGTGTGAATGATTGAAATGAGACAGATTAACCACCTGCTGCAGATTTCAGAGGCTCTGCGTTGGTTTGTACCAGGTTAAAATTTAACTCTATTATTTTCTCTTCTGCTGGATTATAATCCCACCTGCATGCTCTAAACCAAGGGGGTTTCAAATTCCTGTAAGTGTATTTTGGTTTTGTTTTTTTTTTTTTTTCCCCTGAGAAAATGGGCGCAATTGCACACTTCACTGGCTGGTCTCTTTGTGTTGATTTGGTCTGGGAACACCTGAGCGTCTCTGCAGTGCCTGCAGGCGCTCTGGAGAGGGCTTCTGCTGGACCTACAGTACCAGCGCAACCCACGCAGGCCAGGACTGCTTGGGACCCGAGCCTCGTCTGCCGCGTGTACCTTATCTTTAGGAAACGTCCTGCCAGCTGGCAACCGCTGTTCTACATGACAAGGGTCAATAAGTTTTATTTCGGGCATTTTCTTTTTAATATGTCAGGAATAATTTTTAATTGTCTCTTTATTTGCTCAGCATGGCACACATATTAAAGACGCTCAACAGCTGGTTCTGGTGGGAGAATATCTGGATGCCTGTTAATGTCACATGGGCACATTTTGTAGACCGGGATGGACTTGTCTTTCCAAAACCACATCAATTATACGCCACAATACCGTATGCTTTTGTATTACTGATTATCCGATTCTTCAGTGAAAGGTAAGAAACATAAATGCAATTTCGTACTATGTTAATACTCATTAATGCTAAAAAAAAGTTTGAAAAATAAGATATCTTTAGATCAATGTTCTTATGTTTTCATAAAGGAGGATGAATTGGTAGTTTGCTAAGATGATCTAGTACAGATGGCAGGTGAAAAATCAGGAAGTATTTTCACTATTAGGTACATGTGGCTGTGGTCCAGTTTAGAAGGCAAATACTTCTATCTAGCTTTTCTAGAACAGCATTTGGATAATTCTAATTACCTCCTTTTACTAGAGATGCAAATTCCCAAACCATTTGGGTTTCCTTTTGCTTTTTCTCCTTTGGTGGAAGGGTAGAGGTATGTGTCCTCCAAACCAAACCTCTCCTTTCGTTTGGTCCTCCACCAGAACACTTGTGTGAGGCTGATAGATCCCAGGTGTCTAGCTGTAGCAAAACTAGGCAGACTGGAGGGACCTCAAAGTTTCATGTGAACATTTCATGGAGATCTAATATTGCTGTTTCCTTTTTTCCTCACTTTGGCACTGAAAGATGAATTGCTTCTGCAGCTGGAATCTTATGGGACAGGCAGAGTTCCCATCCCATAAGAGACAGAGAAGTCCCCAGAGAAGAAAACTCCAAATACATTAAGATTTGCAGTGCTTTGACTTATTTGTGCATTTTTTGCTTGACTTTCTTTTTTTGCTCTAAAGAATGTGATTAGTAGGTTTTTATAATTATTTCAGGATAGAATGAGGAAATTTGGGATGTCATAAGTTGGACAGACTTAAAACAGAACCAGATAAAATCATTCATGTTCGAGATCAAAACTAATTTGGATCATATGTTTGTAACTATTCACAGTGTCTCCCGAGTAAATGCTTGCCCAACTGTGTCTCACTGCGCTGCTATTGGAAATTACTCGTGTGGATAATTAGCCCACACATCTGGCCTGCAGTCAGTCTGCCCAGGAGTGAGGAAAACTGACTGCTGCTATGAGTAATAAGGAATCAGTTGCTGGTATCAGCAGGAGTGGGGGGGAGGCACGTTCAGAAAAGCCTGCCCAAGTAGAAGAGCGAAGCATTTGGCATGCTTTGCAGCCATTGGCTTTGGAATTGTATTGGAAATTAATCTGAAGCAATTGTATTGGAAAGTGGAAGAGAAAGAGAAGCCTTCAGTCTCGGGGGAGTTGCTGTGCGCCACAAGCTAGAGGCCGCAAGCCGAATCCAGAGTCTGGGGCAGTGGTAGCCCTGTGAAGCAACCTGCTAAGTGACTATCTGCTACTAGGAGAAAGTATCCCAGTAGCAATCTGTCAGCTCACACGGAGAGAGCATCTGTTCTTATTTCATTGTCCCTTAGCTGTTGCTTAACTCCAATATGCATCTGAAAAACACAAGGGCAGAAAAATCAGGATCCTTCCTTCAGTTCTCTCATGTTTCACAATCACAAACTTGAGTCTGCTTTTTTGCATAATTGCTAATACGCTATGGTTCTCTCTTGGGATTATCTAGAGGGAGGTTCCTTTCTCTCACAGTGCACAGTTGTATTTTGTGGCAGATTAAATTGCTTCAGATTTATTTTCTTCATATCCTGGCATGAGAACAGCTATGGTCTTGTAACTGTGTTGTATTTTAAAAGTTTTTCATGGTGTGTCTTTTCAGATATGTTGCTATACCTCTAGCAAAAGCCTTAGGTATAAAGAATGTAAGACGTGTGAAGCCACAGCCTAATCCTGTTTTAGAGAGTTATTTCCGGGAATGCTCAAAACATCCATCCCAAGTAAGGATTCTCATTCTTTTAAACTAGTTTTGGTTTTGGAAAATCCCAAGTCTTACTGTTTCAATCAGCTATCAGCAATGACATCATGGGATAAGTTCCAGCTGATTGACAGATGACTTAATTTATTTGGGTTTTTGTTGCTGTTCTGCTGACAAGGGTATATGGCATCCAAAACAGAAAATATGTTTAAGATGTTTAATTTTCTGGCATGCTGTTCTAGGTTAGCCTGTTAATATTATTTCCACTGAAGAGCAGTGTTCCATCTTTAACTCATTCTGCCTGGAGAAAACATCAGTTGACATCTGTTGTTGGAAAGTGGTATCATATTTATTGCAAGCAATAATATTGGAACGCTGGCATGGAAGCCTTTTGATCCATTGTGTGGCTGCATACTTAATCCTGGTTTATATGAGAAAGAAAAACAATCTTTGTATTACTTTGCTGTTTGTTTTTAAATTTGAAAAAAATAATAGCCAGTGTTTACCATCTCAAAAAGTAAGGCAACTTGATTGCTGATGGGAAACGGGTACGTTGCTGTGAATGCAGCCTCAAAGCATTCACTTACCTAAGCACAGACACCAAATAATTGCAGTGCTCCTAGACCATTTTAAAAAAGATATAGTTGCTTTCTAGTCATGAAGGATGTTGATGATTATTGATACGTGGAACTTTGCTTTTCGTCCCTAACTTTGCTATTCTCTTGCTGTGTCTTTTGTCCGATGTCATCGGGAATAGATGTATTCTTATTCACATATGAGCTCTGGGCAGGTACCCCGGTCTCTGTTTCACACCTTCCTTCTGTACAAGTCTGACAATTAATCTCTGAAAAGAAGGACAGCATTTTTATACTTGCCAGTACATGGGAAAGATCCAGGCTGCCTCCTTTAGGTGTCCAGCTTGGAGACTAACGTGCCTGAGAGAGTCTACGGAGGCCTGGCTGGCTATTGAGGGCATCTAGGCTCCACTGTCTGTCAAAACAAAGTCATTAATCTTGGCTGAGCAAGTAGAGAGGTCTCTAGCCAGCAGGATGGGCTGAACACAGAGGCTGTTTGCACTCCTGCTCTCCCCGGCAGCTGAGGTGCCTTTGCTCCCATACCAGAGCTTTCTCCAAGGGTACGAGACTAACTGAACTGGCCTTACCTTGGTGGCGGCAGTGCGGCTGCCACCCACTATTTGCATCGTAGCCTTGCGGGGAAAGAGCTTCCCCGGGGCTGGGTGGAACACCACCTCCGCTCCCGCAGCAGCCCCATGGGAGCTCAGCCCAAGCCTGCCACTGCGCTTCGGGGTGGAGGAGAGGGAGGAAGCCCGCAGCTGGCTTCATGTGGGGCGCTGGGCACCCAGAAATGCAAGAGTCGCGCTGCCTCGTCCTTAGCACACGCTAGCGTGGCTGCACGGCATAGCCACTTCACCTCCAGAGCACACGTAAAGCAGAGGAGTCTGGCTGTTGCATTTCGAGGCAATGCTCTAGCCCGAATTTATTTTTAAGTGTCGAAAGGAGACAGTCTGGATTTTGCTCAGTAAGATTGACTTGCTCTGGACTGCAGTAAGTACACTGGATTTGAAGAGAGTGCTCAGGTCACCTTAATTTCAGGCCCATGTCTCACCTGTGAGGCTAATTTAAATATAATCTAGTAATTAATTATAATTAGCTATTAGATACGTTGTCCACATGTGTTAATATACAGCACTTCCTCCACCAACCCAACCACTTGCTTAGCAGTAGAAGTTCCATCTTCAAAACTATCAGCAGCCACCAGAAGGGCAATAGTACAGTTTATGGATCTGTATGTTTCTTTTTTCCTTCATCTGTATAAATTAGGGTCTCGAAAATCCAGGGTTTCTACAAGTGTCACTCAAAAATTAAGCCAGGAAGTTTGCAAGGTGTCATGGTTTGACCCTGGCTGGAGGCCAGGTGTCCACTAAAGCTGCTCTATCACTCCCCCTCCTCATCTTGGCAGCGGACAGAAAATATAATTCCCCCCACCCCTCCCTTCTTCCCAGGCT